>PVIC010019450.1:0-30557 GCA_004025085.1 Thryonomys swinderianus
GAGGAGAGGAGAGGAGAGGAGAGGAGAGGAGAGGAGAAAAGAAGAGCTGAGTGTGGTGGCTCACTCTTGTAATCCCAGTGGGAGGCAAAGGCAGGAGGACTGCCACAAGTTCAAAGTTAGCCTAGGCTACATAGTGGGTTCAAGGCCAGCCTGAACTACAAAGTGAGACTCTGTCTCAAAAAAAAAAAAAATTATATGCATTATTATAGTAACTTCTGTAAGAAGATGGAATTTCCCCCTCCTGTATTTCTTTTCAGGGTTATGGTATAGTACTTTATCACTTCAAAAGTTCATTTTAGAATAAAAATAATGTAACTGATTTTTCTGCCTCCAAATTATTATTTAGAAGATTTTCTGTTAAAAAGTACTTAAATTTTACCAATAATTACTATTATCTCATAAAAATACTAACTTTGATTCTAAAGGAAAGGAACTAAGGAAGCCAGAGCCATAGAAAGTCAGAAGGAACTAACAAATCCAACATCTTTATGTGGCAGGTAAAGACACTAAGGCACAATTTACAAAGCTAACAAGTATAAAACACAGGCTTCTTAAGCATCTATTTTACTCCACTATGACTCCTTCCATTAATATTAATAATGGAAAAATAAAGCACTATTTAGAAATGTAGGTAAGAAATATGACTGTTTCACTGTCTAAATCAAAGCAAAAAGGCTAAAGTCTCAATAGCATTGCTATGTTTACAAACAGCACATTTCAAAATACTGCTGAAAAGCCAGAGGACCTCAAAAATATACACACTGAGGAGTGTATATCCATGTGTATGCACACACACACACACACACACACACACACACACATATACATACAAACATGTGCATCATAGAAATATATTTAATGGGAAAAACTTAAATGTAAATAAGGGCATTGGTATAACTAAAGTCTGACATAAGCACAGAATGGACAGTGTTTAGGACATGTCATGAGATGAAGGTAAACAAGCAGGAAGATGCCAGATGAATCTGTGCCTGCAAAGTAAGGCCACTTCCTAGAGATTGGGGAATGGGCAATGGAGCAGAGATGCTATGGAGCCAGAGTGCAAAGAGGCAGAATGAGTGGCTGATGGAAATACTGCTCATGAAAAGGAAAAACCAGAAGCACCATGTAGCAAATACACAGCCCAAAGCTACGCTATTTAAAAATGAAGAAAATATATAGGTAAATATAGATAGAGATACGATATATATATAGAGATAGATAGATAGATAGATAGATAGATAGATAGATAGATAGATAGATAGATAGATAGATGGATGATAGATAGATAGATAGATATCTAATCCAGTAAAACAAAAGCTGCTCTGAAACTACACTAACTGGAGAGGTAACAATAGTCTCCATATACAAGTCATTTCCCAGCTCTGGAGCTTACACACTGTTTATCTTACAGTTCTGTAAGTCTCTGCTTCTTGCTGAAGGGCCTGAAGTTTATTTTCACTCTCTACAAGGATTGCTTTTTTCTGAAGTTCTAACTCTTCCAGGGCCAGGGATTCTTGCTGTTCTTTTTCTTGGGTGATCTTCAAATATTCTGATTGACTCTTTTCCTGTGCCAAAAACAATTAATACCATCTTAAACCCACACAAATCTTCAGCATTCCCAAAGCACTTCCACAAGAATCATTCTTTTCATTTGATTTGCCCCCATCCTGTGAGATAGGCAGCATTGTCATCTCTCTCATTTGTAGAAATTAGGGACTAAAGCTATTTTCTCCTATATCTTTGCCACAGTTACTCTTGATATGAAATTTTCTGTTCCAAAAACCACACTAAGCTGGCTATTTTTCCCTTACTTAAAATGTTTTATAAAACACTGCTAAAAGTGATGGGTCACATAATTGTTGGTACCTCACTTCAGAACAAGATTAATATTTCAACACTAGGTCTAGAAACTAAATTTTAAGTTTATATACTTTGTGAAAAACACCCCATTATAATAGGATCACTCACATGAAAAAAATCCATCAAAATCACAAGATTCCTTCTGAATATATGGATCAGATCAAGGAACTATTTATAAAACACAGCCTCTAGTACTCTTTTTAGATGATGTGGGCTCTAGTACATCCTCAGTTCTGAAAAGTTTCTTTGTCCTTACTATGTATCTATATTTATATTTATATCAGAGGTTTTTACTATTGTGGGAAAAGAAGCTCTACAGAGCACTTTTAACATTAAACTAGCACGCTAAATGATCATTTCTTGATTAAACTTTAATTACATTAAGTGTACTTAGTTATACTTATTACTTAGACATACCTTATTGACAGCAGTATTTTCAGATCATTATACTCTGGTAAAACACAATGCTTTAAGGAATGATTAAGTTCCATTTTACGTTGATTTTAAAATGTTTTCAGTATATTGTATGACTTAATATAAAATACATACATGTGTGTATGTGTATCTGCGTGTGTGTGTGTGTGTGTGTACACACATACACTATTGAGGTTGAACTTTAGAGCCATCCCATTATCTTTTTTTTATATTGAGAAAGGGACCCACTAAGTCACTGGGCTCACCAAGCTAGGCTGGTGAGCCCAATTATTTGCAATCCTTCTGCCTCAGCCTCCTAGAGTGCATGTATGCACCATCATATCTATGTAAACGTATTTTAAGTGCAATTTTTTTTTTTTTTACCTCTAAATAAAAATAACAGGGAAAATTTAAACTCCGTTAAGAAAGGAAGGGAATGGTGGCACAAACCTACAATCCCAGCATTATAGGTGATGACAGAATGATATCAATTCAAATCCAGCCTGGGCAATTTAGTGATTTAGAGAGACAGTGGTTCAAAATAAAAATATTTTAGGGCTGGAGGGTTAGCTCAGTGGTTCCAGTGCCTGCCTCGCAAGCGCAAGGTCCTGAGTTTGATCCCCAGTAACCACATACAATGCTGGGCATGGAGACTCACGCCCACCAACAATCAATACCACATACCACAGTGCCAGGCGTGGTGGCTCAGCCTGTAATCCCAGCACTCGGGAGGCAGAGACAGGAGGATTGCTGAGTTCGAGGCTTGCCTGGGCTACACAGTGAGCTCAGAGCCAGCCTGAACTACAAAGTGAGACCCTGTCTCAATAAATAAATAAATAAATAAAAATTTTTAAAAGGCTGAGGATGTACCTCAGTGTGAAGGCCCTGTGTTCAATCCCTAGTACCACAAAAACAAAACAACAAAAAAAAGCAAAGGGGAAAACATGTGTACATATGTGTGTTTTTCTTGTTCTCCTTGGAATGTATCTTAATATATCAATTCCTTCAAAATAAAACTAATAATGTCAATGTTTAAGGCCCATTTCCCAGAGACCCCAAGTTGCTCTAGTAAGAAAGCCCATACCTGGTCTTTCCTAAAGCTTTTTTACCACTATTTCCAGTTTTACTTATTCCACTTTCTTCCTTAATTTCCACTAGTTTTCCTGCCCCTTTTAATTTGTATTGTCCTGTTTTAATTTAAATATTCGTATAGATTTCTCTAAATTCTTATAAACTACTCCGTTTTTTTGGACCAACAAAAATTGCAAACACATGTCCATATATGTGTAAATTTCAGAACCACACACTAATTTCTTATACTTCAGCCAATCCAACAGTATGTAAATTCATGTGCCTATTTGCCCCACAACACAGATCAGAAAACTTACTACCTTAGTTTAAGAATTCTTGCTACTAGAAATTTCCTAAAGTTTAGACCCAACTAAGAATGAAGAAAACAGAGATGTAGCTCAATGTTAAGAGTGTTTGCCTAGCATATGCAAGGCCCTGGGTTCAATTCCCAGTACTAGAAAAAAGAAATAAAGAAAATGAAGAAAAAGAAGACAACAATGTAGAAAAAAAAGATATTTAAACACTATTTCTCATCTTTTTGCACTAAATATATATTTAAATTATATATTTTGTATAACTTCATTATTACAACAAACTATACTTTCAGTATTAGTGTGCTTTATAGTAATTTATACAACTGAAAAAACTATTTTTTGTTTTAAAATTTCAAATTGTATACTGGTTGCACAAATCTTTCAGCAAATATATGAATCCTTGCTTTTCTGGTTACTGGTCTTATTAGTTCAGTAGATTATTTTAAAATTTAAGTTTATTCTTTAAAAAGCACATTGATAGGAATTTTTTTCTTCTTTAAAATGCAATTCAGACAAACTCTGGAGCAAGCTCTGGACGCATTCAATCTGTTAAGCTTTCAAACAGTCTCCCTAAATTATGTAATCACTGTTTCAATTAATCTTTCTTCTTTTTACCTCTTAATACAGGTAGTGTGGTAAATTGACAAAAGTCTGGAAGATTAATAAATTTAATTTCCACACAATAGTAAGCTATCAAGCTCTGACTCCTTTTTTCCCCACCCAGCTCCTAAACTCAAGTCAAGACTGCCATGGTCTCACTTAAAGCTAGGAGGCAAGGGTGAGGAAAGATAACACTTTTAACTCTGGAGTTTAGCTGTAATGGGTACTCACAAGAGCTACTTTCATTTGATCCTGTAATTCCTTTTCGCGGGTCTTAAACTTCTCAGTCAATTCTTGTTCTTTGTTGATCAGCTCCTTTTCATGCAGTTTCTGTAGGTTAGCAATTTGTTCTTCTGAGGATTTCTGAACATTAGTCAAATAGGTAAAGTGAAAATGCTCAGAATGAAATATGTAATTCCACAACTCAATAATACTTTATTATAATTTAATCAAACTAGTATCTTAAGAGGCAAAACTAGAGCACGTTCCCATACACAGACAAAAAGTCACCTAAGCCCAACAAGTCAAAGAAAAACCAGTAATATCTTTCTTTTAGTTTAAGATAAGAAGTGCTGCTCTTGTGGTAGATGTCTCTGAGGCTGAAGTTCCATTTCCACAAAGTGCAGGGAAGTTCTCCACTTCCCTGATAACAAAGAACAGCAGGCAAGGGAATAAGGATGCTGTCAGTGAAGATATTTTTCTGTGGCCAAACTGGCCTGGTTGTACCAATCTAATTCCATCTAGCTTTCTAAGAATGGATTTATTTATTTATTTTGGCAGTACCATGGATTGAACTTAGGCTTTTGTGCTTACAAGGTAGGCATGGCATCACTTGAGCTAAATCCCTGGCTAAGAATGAAATATTTACTAAGGAATTATTGACCTCATTTTTGGGGGTAGGAAAATTCAATCTTACATAAATGTCAAAAGTGTAAGTAAACCCATGGGCCGGAGATTTAGCTCAGTGGTTCCAGTGCCTGCCTCGCAAGCGCAAGGCCTTGAGTTCGATCCCAGTAACCACATACAATGCTGGGCGTGGAGACTCACACCCACCAGCAATCAATACCACATACCACAGTGCTGGGCATGGTGACTCATGCCTGTAATCCCAGCACTCGGGAGGCAGAGGCAGGAGGATTGCTGAGTTCGAGGCTTGCCTGGGCTACATGGTGAGCTGAGGGCCAGCCTGGACTACAAAATGAGACCCTGTCTCAAAAAACAAACAAACAAAAAAAGTGTAAGTAAACCTAAAAGTTAATATATTCAAAACTACCAAGAGAATGGGGGACAAATTTATTACACAAAACATATACTCCCCCAAAAAGTGAGTAGAGGAAGCTACTAAATAATAGAACATAAGGGCTGGGGATTTAGCTCAAGTGGTACTATGTCAGCTTTGGATGCACAAGGACCCAAGTTCAATCCCTGGTACCACAAAAAAAAAAACAAAAAACAAATAATAGAACATATCACAAAACTAGAATAAATACAGTAGTGCAACAGACAACACAATCAGACAAGGTAATGAAGTGCCATAGATAATCCAGAAAAAAGACCCACATTTGATTCTTTACTAATTTAGTATTTAATAAAGTTAATATGCATATCAAAGGTAAAAGGTGGGTTATTAAATAAATGATATGGTGACTACTTGGCAGTCATGTGTTAACAATTTAAACTGGGTCCTTACCTTACTCCTTACCAAATAAATTTCAGTTGCACCGAAGATGTAACCACAAACAAATGGAAGCATCAAAGTGTCAGGAAAAAATTATCTAAAAAACCCTCAAAATTTAAATAGAACAAATATCTAAATAGAATGGTGGCATAGACCTGTTATTATCCTAGCATTCTAGGAGGTTGACACAGGAGCATCACAAATTCAAACCCAGCTGGGCTCATGCTTGTAATCCCAGCACTTGGGAGGCAGAAGCAGGAGGATTGTTGTGAGTTCAAGGTTAGCCTGGGCTACATAGTGAGTTTGGAGCCAGTCTGAACTACAAGATGAGACCCTGTCTCAAAAAACTTAAAAAAAAAAAAAAAACAGTTCAAGACCAGCCTAGGCAAATTAGTAACTTAGTGAGATTTTGTCTCAAAATAAAACATAAAAAAAGGACTGAGTATAATCCTGGGTTCAATACTACTACTGAAGGAAAATGATCTAGATAGCCATTAAAGAAAAGTGAACTCAACTGCCAGGAAAGAAAATCTCCTCCAATATTTTGTTTTGTTTTGTTCTGTTTTGTTTTGTTTTGCTTGAGACAGGGTCTCACTTTGTAGTTCAGGCTGGCCCTGAGCTCACTATGTAGCCCAGGCAAGCCTCAAACTCAGCAATCCTCCTGTCTCTGCCTCTCAAGTGCTGGGATTACAGGCATTTTGCCACCACGATGGTGCTATTTGTCATTTTTCTTAATGATGGATAGAAGTACTTCACTTATAGTATAAATTAACTCATGGACTATAAGGTGGCTTTATCCAAGTAAGTTTTCTCAGCCACTTACACATAGATTAGGGAAGTATTTTTCTCAGCCACTTACACATAGATTAGGCAAGTATTACACATAGATTAGGCAAGCAGCTAAACAGCCCATCTTGAAGGGGCTCAAAGTCAGGAAGTCAAACTACATCTCAGTGCATAACATGGCAAGGTAGAGAAAGCAAAACTTAAAGATTCAAAAAATCACCTAAAGAGTAAGTTAATTTCTCTATCAAAGTATTTTTTTACTACCCTGAACATCATACAGTGATGAAAGTCTAAAATACACATTAACTCTTCCCTCAAAAGACTATACAAATACACAAAGGTAAGTCTCAAAAATTATTATAGCCCATTACAGACCAGAATTACTCTTACTTTCATTATGTCAACCACCTCCTGCTTCACCCGACTTAATTCCTGTTGAAGACTGATGCGCTCCTGCTCACTGGCTTTTTCAATAGCTTTTATTTGTTGATCCATTTCTTCCTTCATTTTTCTCCGTGCCTCTTCTGTTTTTTGGGCTGTGCTCAAGGCCTTTTCAAGTTCCTCAAAAGCTATAATGAAAACAATAAAAGACAAGTATCTCAAGAAATATTATCAGAGAGCTAAAGTGTTTTACATTCAACTTATGGGAACTAAGAGCAGCTGGAGCAGGACAGGTTAAAAACACATAGCTTTGCTAAGATACTTCTGAGGTGTTCAATGAAGACACAAGAATTGTTTGGTCACTGAAACCAGTATTTTTGTCAAATTCTGGATTAAGATAGTAAGACTGTTTGTATGAGTCTACGCTCAGAAGCTTGAAAACAATACAGTATTATTCAAAGATTCCTACTTTCTCCACCATTGTCCTTATGGAGGAAAGACATGTCCTTACTTCTGTACTATAAAATCGCGATGGCTTGTTTGCCATATAGTTCTTAATTTATCATCAATAACTATGCAATATTATTGTTACTCATGTGGGATATATTTAAGAATAGAAATGCTATCCTTTCAGTTCTTTTAAAATCTTCTCAAGCACATAGTAAAAAACCAAGAAGTTTTGTTTCTTTTTTTAAAGCATTTACTGACTGAATCACATATTTAAATAATGTACTGTTGTTTTTTTGTCTCCGTCTCCCAACCTTGTCCCAGAAAGGGGCCTATGTTTCTCAGACTGGCCTCTCTATCCTCCCACCTCAGCTTCCCAAGAATGTACTGTACTTTTGAAATGAAACCTACTTATATAAGTTTCCAGCTAGAGCTGCTTTCAGTTGACTATAAAGAAAGCCACCTGATTCAATGGTGTATGGAAAAGCACTACCAGCAGAGAGTTCTTGGGTGAAATAAGTAGGAATTCAGGCACAGAAAAAATAATCACCTCAGCTAGAGTACTCAGGTCTTTATGGTCAAATACCCTCACACAGTAGCCAACAAAATCAGATAGGAAGCCTATAATGGCTAGGTAATTTGGCACTAAAATGTATATGTTCATGTGTTTATATATGTTTGTATATGTGTGCATGTGTGTAAATACACAGATTTGTGCAGACATGTGATATATATATAATATATATATACACACACACAAACATTATTAGCATAATGATATCCTGTGCAAATCCTGTTTCTGTCTTACTAGACTATTCCTTTAGTTGTCACAGAGTAGAACACTTCCCATTAAACTGAGATAGATTATAAATAAAAGTTAATGCTAAAGAAAGGTTTTCAGAGCCAGGGATTTAGCTCAGTGGTTCTAGTGCCTGCCCTGCAAGTTTGAGGTACTGAGTTTGATCCCGGGTACCAAGGAAAGGAAGATTTTCAATACCATCATGAATTATGTTCAGAAAAGACAGCTCACTGACCTAGTTGCATAAGTATGGGAACCTCAACCCAGACTGTCTCAGTTAAAAAAAAAAAAAAAAGAAGAGGAAGAGGAAGAAGAAGAAAGAATTTCATTAACCAAGGATTGTTTTTTATTTGTTTTGTTTTTGGGGGGGGTATCAGGGATCGAACTTGAGGCCTTATGCGTCCAAGGTTGGCCCGGTACCACTTGAGCTAAATCCCCAGCCCTAATTGGTTTTAAGAGATAAGATATGGGCACAGGAACTGATTATCTAAAGAAAAACACCTATTCTAAAGCATTTTTCTTAACCACATACAGAAAAGGTACAGAACAAGCTGAATTCTGATAATCAGGAAACACAATTAAGTGCTCAACAGTTTAAAAAATAATTTCTATGGCAACCATAATTTTTGAGATAAATGTACCCAAGTCATTCATTTTATTTAAGGTATAAAACTTATGCTCAAATATGATATAAATTTCAAAAGATATTAATTAGCTAAAGTCATTTTTCAAGATTCTTAATCTAAACTTGCTATATGGTTACAACCACCATGATGATAATTCTTAGATATGAATTTGAAAAATTAAATGTTTAAAAACCATGTTTTAAAAATAGCTATTCTTGTTATAGTTTTATTTTTTAATTTTAGTTTTTATTGGTGTATCTTTGCAATACAAAATGATCCCATTCTTCCTGGGGAGTTTGTAACTGTACACAACATATCTTACTATGTGTTGTTAATCTTTTTCATCACCCTTCTTTGCTCTCCTACCCTTCTGCCCCCATCTCTTGGTTACATTCCCTTTTGCAAAAGACCTACCTTCCTATTTCCTATTATTTATCTTTTATTTATTGTTTTAACTTTTTTTAATTAAATTCTTTATTGGTACAATTTATATACATCTCACAATCACATATAACATTGGGGAATTTTTACCAGTATATGACACAAGCTAATTCTCATTTTTACCCATATCCCTACCCACCCACACCTCCACACCCCCTTTATTATTTATCTTTTATTTTGTTCATTACATTCCAGGTTTCTTATAAAGGACAAGTCAGGAAATATTTAAGCTTGTGTGCTTGATTTATTTAAAATATGGAATGATTCATGAATCTGGGTGTCGTCCTTGTGCAGGAGCTATGCTGATCTTCTCTGAATCAGTCCAGTTTCAGTATATGTGTTGCCCAAGTGAGCACTAGCTAGCTGTTCTTTTACTATAAGTTCAAGTGTCAAGCACACAGAACTAATCATTTGTACTACAAAATTAACTTCCTCAATTAAAAGTGGTAAATAAAATGACTGATTATTGAAAAGAGATTCTTATAATAAGAGTACTTAGAGCAGTTTGTGACTGTTTAAATATGGAAAAGAAGTAACAATATTTTTTAATGCCTAGGTATCCTTAGCACTTTTTCATTATTATTATTTAGCAAGTAATCTTTATAGGAATATCTTAAATCAGGTTCTGAGAACCTGAAGATCATTATGACACTCTTAGACTGCTTAAATGAAACTTTGGTTAATTAAACAAAATGAAACATAACTTTATATAGTTGAGTCCAAGTTAATTTTGTTCTTATTTTTTAAATTCTAGAATGCAAAACAGTGTAAAGCCAAACATAATTTTATCATCTTTCAAACAAAACTCCATGTTCTAAGTTCCTAGTTAAATATCTTTCCAAAACTAAGTTTGCTAAACAGATCCTACAATATCCTAATAATATATTTTAGTTTTAGTTTCCTAAGTCACCTTATTATCCACCATATAATGCTTAAAAGACAGTAAGTCTGGCTCAATAGTACTTCTCACCTAAATTTAACCCTCTACTATATATAAAAAAAGAAAACTTCATATCTTGAAAGAAGAAATCTTTGAATCCAACATCCTCATTCAAATGCAGTAACTGGAGCATCCAAATTTGCTCTCAGTGACAAATCAACTTAGAGCTTGATGGGAAAAAAAATTTTTTTAATATTTTTTTATCTGTCTATTAATTTTACAAAATACTATATTTCAATGTGGTATTTTATACACATATATAACATGTTTTGATCATATCTATTCTTCCATTCTCTCCTTTATACCCTCCTTCCCCTATTCTTATTTCCTTCCTCTTGTCTAATACTTTCATGCCTTTATCATAAACCCTTAAAACTGAATTTAAGTGAGTCCCTGCAATATATTTTCAAACTAAGAACAATGGTAATGGGCCGGGGATTTAGCTAAGTGGTTCTGGCATCTGCCTGGCAAGCACAAGGTCCTGAATTCAATCCCTGGTACATTTCACAATGCCAGGTGTGGTGGCTCACAACTATAATCCAAGCACTCAGGAGGTAGAGGCAGTAGGATTGCTATGAGTTTGAGGCTTGTCTGGGCTACACAGTGATACCCTATCTCAAAAAACAAAGAATACTGGTAATGATCACACTCAACTGAGTAATAATATTTCTTACTAAGCCAAAGAATCAGTTGATTACTAGTTGTTTCTGTCAACAAATGTAGCATATTATACCTCTCTTAGAACTTTTTTACCTCTATCCTGTGTTAAGGAAATGTTAAATATCCCTTCAAAAGCATTAAACCACATTACATAGAATCACATATATAAAAGATTATTTCAAACCTATTATGGATTTCATACTGTCACACAACAAGCTACTCCTTCAGAGGGAATATGCTTTCAACAGTGACTCTCATTTCCATATTGGAGTACAGTGAGTCTACTTAGTAACTAGAAGCATCTTACCTCTGACACTATAATCATTACACAAACAAAGTGGTATCCACACCTGTAATACTCTAAAAGTAAATTCCCTACTCATTCCAAAGTGAAAGTATGCCACAGGACTAAAAAAGTATGTTCTGAATACCTGCAGAATTATCTTTCAATTACCAACAAAAGGTAAATAGGGAAAAAGAAAGCATGCATGAACCACAGCTGACAAGTCTGCCCACATGCAAGAGGGTGAAGGAAAACCACAGTCAGGATGCACATTGGACAGGAAAGCTAAGCACAAACTGCCGCAGGATGTTGGAAGAACACACTGTGTTCTTCCAAAACAAAATTCAATGTATCTCAGGCAATTTTTATTTAAAGGGAAAAAAAACTTGAAAATACTTCTAGGCAAAAGTTTAACCAACTTTAAATATAGTCCTTTGTTAGTTCAGTAAAGACTTTACTGCTTAGCTCCTCATTTTCCATGGCAATTATTAAAATGGACAATGCTCACTTACAGAGTTAAATGAGAAAGGTAGACAATCTACAGCTCAATAATCCAACCATTCCTTTATCAAATATTTACTGGATATTCACCACTTGCCAATCATATGCTGGGTATGGATGACATACAGAAAATATTTCCTAAAAAGATAGCTAAACTAGAAAGGAGGGGGGAGGGATAAAAGTATTATAGACAATTGGGCTTAGTGGTTCATGCCAGTAATCCCAGCACTCGGGAGGCAGAGGCAGGAGGATTGCTGAGTTTGAGGCTTGCCTGGGCTACATAACTCAGAGCCAGCCTGAACTACACAAAGTGAGACCCTGTCTCAAAAAAAAAGTATCATAGACAAAGCTAAGAACATGTAATTGTTTTTGTCATCCCATAACCTTTTACTTTCCTCAACTTAAGTATCCTGATCAGGGTCCAGGAATTTAGCTCAGTGGTTCTGGTGTCTGCCTGGCAAGCACAAGGTCCCAAATTCAATCCCCAGTACCACATACCACAATGCCAGGCACGGTGGCTCATGCCTGTAATCCCAGCACTCAGGAGGTAGAGACAGAGGATTGCTGTGAGTTTGAGGCTTGCCTGGGCTAACAGGCAAACAGTGAGCTCAGGGCCAGCCTGAATTAGAAAGCAAGACCCTGTCTCAAAACACTAAAAAAAAAAGAATCCTGATCAATCACCTGAATTCTGATGCTTTACGTAGCATCACTGTTTTGCTGCTCTGTCCTAGAGAACATTCCAATGATAAGGCTAACAGAACCCACTTCTACTCTCATTGTAAGGAATAAAAAAAATATATAGAATGAGGAAAGACTACAAACCTCCAAAGTAACTGCTAATCCTAAGAAATGGTATGATATAAAAAATAAAGAATAAATAAATCAATGCTTTTTGCTTATTAGAATTCCCATCCAATCATCAAACCTCCTTTGTAAATAAATTTTTAAAATCCAGAGCAGCAATCATCAATGTGTGCTCTGAAGACCATGGATGGGGACCTTAGGACCCTTTTAGAGTTAAATATAAGTGTGAGGACTTCCCTTTTCCAAATATGTATCTGTGTAGAGCAGATATTTTCATATATTTCAACCAAAATAACATGATGATATTATAAAAACAGCATTAAAACTCAGCTGTCTTATGTTATACCAGACAATGTGACAAACAAAATTTTAAAACAAGGTCAATCTTCCCCCCAGATTTTACTTTAGGAACACTGTTATATTTCATAAAAGTATTTGTTAATATGTAATAGGTTTGTAACTAATCCTTTACATTTTTAATTTTTAGTCTTAACTACTACTGCAATAAGTACCAACATTAGAACCTTCATAAATATAGCTGTTTGAAACTGCCAATAAGTTTTAAGAGTGTAAAGAGGTACCAAAGATGAAAAAGCTTGAAAGTTGTGTACTGTCTACAGCTTACATAAATAAAAAGTACTGCCACCTAGTGGTATAAATCAGATGGTGCAAGCCTGCATATAATTACAGACCTTAGAGATCTAATACCATATTTGCAATGGAAATGTTTTTGGGGTTTTTTTTTTTTGTTTTGTTTTGTTTTTAGTTTTTTGTTTTTTTGAGACAGGGTCTCGCTTTGTAATTCAGGCTGGCCCTTAGCTCACTATGTAGCTCAGGCAAGCCTCGAACTCAGCAATCCTCCCCCTTTGCCTCCCAAGTGCTGGGATTACAGACGTGAACCACCACACCTGGCTGCAGTGGAAATGTGTTTAAACCACTTTTCAAAACACATAACAAGATTCATTCTATTAATTAACTATGCTTTAATCTTCAAAACTTTGCAAATACATCTAAATTCTTGTGTATTCCTTAAAATTGATTAACTCTTCTTAAAACAGGCTAATTTGGAAAATACTGAGCTGAAGCTAATTTAATTAAATTGGAGTATAAATACATGCAAAAGAAATTTATTGTTCTAGATGCTGATGCTTCCCAAGAAAATGATGCTTTCAGGGCTGGGGATTTAGTTCAGTGGTTCTGGAGTCTGCATGGCAAGCACAAGGTCCTAAATTCAATCCCCAGTACCACATACCACAATGCCGGGAGTGATGGCTCATACCTGTAATCCCAGCACTTGGGAGGCAGAGGTAGGAGGATTGCTGTGAGTTCAAAGCTAGTGCCATGAGTTTGAGGCTAGCCTGGGCTACAAAGTAAGTTCAGGGCTGGCCTGAGCTACAAAGCAAGATTTTGTCTTAAAAAAGTAAAAAAATAATAATAATAATTTTTTCCAAGAGACACTCATTTAGTTAGTACCAAAATAGCTACACTTATTTATGTAATGTGGCATACTTAAAATCTACTTTAATTCAGGCCGGAGATTTAGCTCAGTGGTTCCAGCACCTCCCTAGGAAGCACAAGGTCCCTGGTTCGATCCCAGGAACCACATACAATACTACAACCAACAATCAGTCCCACATACCACAGTGCTGGCATGGTGCTCGCACCTGTATTCCCAGCACTCGGGAGGCAGAGGCAGGAAGATTGCTGAGTTCAAGGCTTGCCTGGGCTACATAGTGAACTAAGGGCCAGCCTGAACCACAAAGTGAGACCCTGTCTCAAAAAAAAAAATCTATTTTAATTCATACTTATATCATTATGATTATTATTTTGCCTGAGAAACATAGAATTTTCTTTTAAAGCTTTTTCTAAGTACCATGATGGGGGGATGAGGCCCTTACCCCAGTCCTGTTCATACAAGGCTTGGGAAAGGCACCATGATTCACTTATTGGCATGTGTGGATGCACAAAAACAAGATGTTTTGTGAGACTTAAAACACCAAGAAAACTGTTACATAAATTATCAGCAAATAACAAAGCATTTAAATACACAGGTGATTTTGGTTTGCCATATAATATGCATAAATCTTACACAATAAACACAAACTATTTTAAAGATTCTTCAAACATCAAATAAATGTTCCACTGGATGTTTTTATTGTATGAGGCCTATACTATACAAAAAAATGAACAGCATACTTCCTGCACAAACACAACATGACAATAAAAAAGCAAAGACTGCTATGAATTAATCCAAGTTTTTAAATGCAGCCAGTCATATAAAACACACAACTTCAGCAAAGACAGGATATATAAAAAGAAAACAGTGCTTATGAAAGTTAGTGTACTCTGGAACCTACTTCAAGCAGAATATTTCTATATGGAATATGCAGAATAATTCTGCATGATTACAGACCAGAATACTTTTAATGGAGAGGGGCTTAATACTGCAACATGAGTTCTTTTTTTTTTTTGTAATAACAAAGGAAACAAATGAATAACAACAACACAAAAAACTAAGTCTGTGTAAGGGTAAGCTTTTATCCTGAGCTGAGCATAATGACACGTCTCTAATCTCAGTCTTCTGGGAGTCTGAAGCAAAACAACTCAAAGTTTGAACCCAGCCTGGACAACTTAGCAAGACCTTGTCTCAAAAGGAAGAAAAGAAGGCCATGGATTTAGCTCAGTGGTACCATGCCTGCCTAGAAAACACAAGTTCAATCACCAATACCACCCTCCTCCCAAAAAAATCAAAAGGAAAGAAGAACGGAGAGAGAAAGGGAAAATGAGGAAGAGAAAATATATTCCCTAGTACCACACACACACAAAAAAAAAAACTAAGAAAAAATTTTTTAATAATTTCTCCTGAGAAAGAATTCAAATATATGGAGTAAGGTAACTGGCCCATCATTCATTATTTATAAAAGTAAAAACACCAAAAAGCTCTAAGTACTATTGATAGAAAATGGATAACAAGTAAATGATGTACATGCACTGTGACACAGCCACTAAAATGTTAGTACTTTAGCAACATATACATATATTCCCAATGTAACGCTAAACGGTGGTATAAAGGACATACAAAATTATACATATGATATTATTAACATATAAAAATACTGACTGGATAAAAGACTAAATGCAAGTATACTGAAGCAAGAGTAATTATTTCATTTTGTCTTTATTTCAATCTTTTGGCAGTATACTGTACTAATCACTAGTCAGCTGCCCTATCTCCTGCCTTGCTTCACACACACACACACACACACACACACACACAGGGTAGTAGCATTTAGAGTCTACATTGATGTTACACTGAGATATATAATTTTGAACATAATTAGAAATATTTTCTAGCACCTAAAATACAGCATTTACAAAACTGAATCATCAGACTGCTATGTTTAAAGTTTTATTATTGCAAGATATGATCACCTATTGTTAACACCTAGAAAGAAATAAGATCAACAGGTATATTAAAGAGCTTGTAACATATTTCTACTTTTTATTATAATAAATAATTTTAACAAGACTGCTACAGTATCATCCTTCAAAAAATACTTGAACACCAGACAAGAGACTTAAAACATTCTTCCAACAGAGAGGAAACCATTAAAGTACTAGAAATAGAGGTTGGCACACACCCTGATGCTGATATATCAAAATATAGAATTATTATTTTTAAAATCAGACATATCCATATTTACTTTGTTTTCTAGCATATGGAGGCATCATATCTTCATGCTACCAAATATTTATAAAAATAGTTTTAGGGCCAGAGGTATGTAGTTTAGTAGTGAGGGGCCTCACATGTGAAAGTCTAGGTTCCACCTTCAGGACTAAAATATGTTTGTATACATACATGCATGCATGTGCGTTTGTGTATGTGCATGCATGTGTATATAGTCACACAAAGATTACAATTAAAGGCAAAATAAAGCTGTGTTTTAGAAAAGCAAATGAAAGAAAGCTGCATTACTAAAGGCTTCACTAAAGGTGTTACCTGGGTAAATTTTATCCAACTTGTTAATTAACTGTATATTTTATCTACCTTTTCATCATTTGCCCTTTCAACTGAATACTTCTTCAAACTGTTTCTAGCTCATCACAAAGTACACCAATTTTAAAAGAAAATTTAACCCGCTGGCCAATATTATTTCCTTTTCACCAACTACAAGAGACAACAAAAAGCAACCCTAAAAATCAGAAAATATGATACGAGAAGCTAAGACTGGACTTTATGTTCACTCAAAATAAATCTACTAGCATCTTGCAACTTTTGAACTGCTTCAAGAATGTCTTCAGGGATTATATGCTGAAAGATACTATCCATTAACTTTTTCTAAAGGGAAATTTTCTTAGCTTTAAGGAAAATACTTTTACAAAATCCCTAACCACTTATCCATGAAACAACTGCAATGAGATGGAGAAAAATTTATCAACACAGATGGTGTTAACCAGTTATTTCTCTTTCATCCAGACCTACTTTCCTCCTTAACACTTTATCATTTGGTTTCTAAAATCATTTCTCAAAACTGTATCCTAGAAATCAAATCCTCACCAAATTTGAAGACCTTTTCAGTCTTTGCTCTGTCTTTTCAGAATTCCTATTATTTCTAGAGATAGCTTTCTTTTTTCTCATTTATTTGTCTTTACTAAACTCAATACCCCTAGAACCACAATGCCTAGATTAAAGTCCTGACTACATATTTAACACACTGTGCACGAATGTAGACAAATTATATAACATCTGTGTTTTTAGACCTTCTTTTTTGTAAAATGAGAACAACAGTACAATTTTATAGAATTATAAGGATTAAATACAGGCAAAGCACTGATAACAAAGACTTGCTAAAATAACGAAGTGCTGGCCAGCAGTAGTGTTAATAGTGGCTACAGCAGCAGGAATAGCAGTAATAGCCAACTACAGTGATGGATACTATCACTACTATAAGTACTACTGTAGAACTTTTAGAGAAATCAGTTTCTCATATAGATTAGGAGAAATCAACCCCAGCTTAAAGAAAGATATTTCAGTTTAATTCAAAATGCCTACAAGTCAATTTCATTTAAAAAGCTCTGATTATCTCAAAGTACCTCAATAAATTCATCATCTGATTTCAATTTTCAACTTTCCCACTTAGAATATCTCTTTCTGCCATATTCATCCAGTCTTCTGTGCTTAAAACTTTGGTCACCTGCCCTTTCAGGCTGATCAAATGTCAAACTTTACAGCTTCTACTTTTCCTCTCCTTCTTGAAACCACCATCCTAATCAAAGCAAGCAAAATTCTAAGTCTTTCAAATTTGGCTTTCTACTTTTCCTTCCAAGTTGGACTTCCCACTGCATTTTCTCATAAAACAGCTTCTAACAATTATACTTTCCTATTACTGGTTTCTTGTTGCTTTGTATACCAAAAGTCCAACTGCAGGTACTCACTTTTTAAGGTGCTAACAGTCAGTTCTTTCACAGAACAACTTCATTTCCCACTTCAGCAAAAATTATTTCCCATTGATACACCTACTATGATCACTGTGCCTGTTTATGGTCATATAGCACCTCAAACATGTCCTGTCCCTACCTGTATGTTTAGGATCACCCTATTCATTGAGGCTCAACTCAAAACTCACAAGCTACCTGACCTGAATACACTGTTCACACAGTGTTATCCTCTTTCTAACATGTCTCCTTTCCAGCATTACTCAACAAGTACCTTGCTGGATACTTCACTACACTACACCATACCAGTCCCTAATCTTTACAGCCTAGTATTTACTGTGTCAAAACATAATGCTATCACATATTCCATTTGACTCTGAATTATTCATTATCCCTTTTGAAGCAGATTATACTTTATGTTTTCTGCTTATCCTAGAGCAACTAGAAAGTAGCTGCTATTTAATAAGCCCCATACTATACTTATTTAGGTTCCTAAATTTTAATCTTGAGCCTTGTTTTTTCAAGGCTACAGTCAGTAAATATTCTCTATCAAGGGCCAGATGTTAATATTTTGTTTTATAGGAAACTTGCAGGTTCTGTCACTTTTTTTTAAAACCATTTAAAAACATAAAGATCACTTTCAGCCTGAGGGCTATACATAACCTGACCATGGGCTATCTTGAACACACAGGCCAGTTTCCTGACCTTTCTCTAATGAGCAGTTTGCTGTCTTATAAAAGTATCCAAGGTTAAGCATTTTTATCAGTATTTAATTTTTAGAAAATTGTAAAGCACTTTAAGACTTTTGATCTCCAACGTAAAACACGTAATGCCTGAATTCTTACCAGCTCTTTCAGATTTTTCTTTTTGTTCTCGTAATTCCTCTCCTTGGGTGGTCACCTGTTTGATCCGACTACGAAGTTGAGCAATTTCTTCTTCTTTCAATTCCAGTGTTTCATGCATCTGACGTTTTGTCTCTGCTATTACCATTCCCTGAACAGAAGCAGACTCTGATGAAGCATTTGTGTAATAAAACTGCATCATCAATAGCACAGCTTAACCTTAACTCAAAAGCCATAAAAATATTTCTAACTAAATATAGCAGAAGATTTCAGTCTGTTCTCCTCTGTGTCTGTTACCTGACATTGTAACAGGATATTTTCAATGTAAAAATTATTTTAATAGTAACTTTAACCCTTTAAGCATTAAGACTTTTGTTGAATACTTATTTCATAACTTTTCTATAACTGTGCGGTAATTTTCCACATCATAATAATCAGTTTATGATAAACAAAATACAGCCTTCTGAACTCAGCTCAGAATCACAATCAACTACAGTTCCTGAGGCAGCCTGCCACAAGCAAATAATCAGAGACTGCTCAAAGGGCGTGGTGCCTGCTGCCACACTGGCTGTGGTAAGACTGCAGGATGGATCTACCTGGATTTTCTCTCTCCTCCCGTGACTCTTTGTGGTCCCACCACTACTCCTTATTCCTGTCAGTAAAGCACCCCATGCCTCCAGTTTGCTAGTTGCTCTGTTACCTCTCTGGATAATCTATACTAGAATGAAGGTCACTAAAGGGAAAAAGATAACCAAATTATTATATAATAAATCAATAATTTGGAACTAACAAAAAAAGTAGTTCAAATTACTTCTTGAGAATGTTTAGACTTTGTGACAGCTATTTTATGACCTTAGAAGATTACTACTTTACCTATAGAGTTTGCTGAGCCTGCTTTACAGTATGATTCTTCCAAACGGCTAATATTAATAATAGATCACAAGCAAGTCAAGGAAACATTGTTAATAAAAAGTTTCAAAACAAAAACATAGGTCTTCAGAAACCAAATCATAATAGAAAAAGAGAAAGGGGACACTTGAATCTATTAAAAGAAGTCCTAAGAATCTTATCAAGCAATTGCAATGAAAGCAATTTATCATCAAAAGAAATGTCTGAATAGGGAAATCTGAAACTAGATATCAAATTGTATAAAGAAATTAAGTCATTAGATACAATCATGATAATGTGGTTATACTTTCATAAAAAGTATTTTGTTTTAAAGAGATATAAAGTACTGCAGCTATAAGCAGGAAGTAAAGGAAATGACAGACGGTACTGAACAAACTAGGAGCTACTTTTAAAAAAGACCCAAGAACTTGAAGTTAAAAGACAGGTAAGTTCTGCTGTAATAACTCCAAACTGCCAAGGATAAGACTCATCCTTTTCTCAATACTCTAGTCTTCATATATACTCTAAAATCTATTTGTAGAAATTTTTGCTTATGTTAATATACACATTATCACTTCTTTACTTTCCAGGCAACTTCTCTGAGACATTAATGCATTCCCCATAATATCTGAAAAAATACACTGAAATCGTTCACATTTACAATGCTTTCACTATACATAACTTCAATTTTCTCTAAAAAGTATACTTGTATTATAAACATAGATTTCCTTAGCAAAAGTTATTCAAATCTATAGATTAAAATTCTGGCTGGAATCAAGAAATTATAGAGATAGAACCAGCTTCACATGATACAAAGCTATTGCTAGTAGTTAAATCCAGAAATTGAAAGACTTTTCCTAGAAATGGCTGCAATAATTTAGGAAAGCAAGAATATGAATGCTTCCAACACGAATTCTGGGGACCCCTGACAAACTTTAGTATCACAAGTTTGTTGTTTTACCTTATCTTGTTCAAGCTGTTCAATTAAGTTCTTTGCATCACGCAACTGAGTGATAAGTTTAGTCTTCTCAGCCATATGAAGCTCCTAAAAAAATTTTAAAAATTCATTTCCATCTCTAATAAAGATTCTTCTCGTATGAGAACTCTAAACATCTTAGCTAATCTGGATATATCTGGCAGTTTAGTGGAAGAAAAGTATATAGGAAGATTCAGAAGTAAAGTAAATTCCAGGGAGCTCAGGGCACCCTATACCCAAACAAGGATATTCTCTGAAAATGAAAGAAAGCTTTTCTCAGAGATGGTGCAGGGTAAGCTGGAGTTTGTGGATCTAGCTTTACAGCAATTAAATGGAACAAAACTAATTTCTTTTTTTTTTTTACCTTCATCTTTTCTAATTCTTGAAGTCTTTCATCAAGTTGTTCTTGTAATGCTTCTTTTTCACTGGTTAATAACATACATTTTTCCTTATGTGACTGGATTGTTTCCTTGCAACGCTGAAGTAGATTCTCTTGACGCTTAATTCTTTGCTGAAGTATTTCTAGTGTTTTAGCAGAAGCTCCATCTCCCACTACCAATAAAGCAGAATAAGCAGAGCAGTCAGTAAAAGCTATAATTCAAGCAACAACTAGTCAGTCAGTAGGCTGAAATCTATTTTCTTTTGTCATACTAGGAATTGAACTTAGGGCTTTGTATGTGCATAACATATACTCTCCCACTGACCTATACTAACCCCAGGATTAGTGAGTGAGTGTGCGTGCATGCATGCGTGTGTGTGTGTGTGTTTGGGAGGCGGGTTTACTAAGGACTGAAGTCATGGCCTTCACACTGATCCAGCCCCAGCCCATCTTTTACTTTTTATTTTGTGGCAAGGCCTTGCTAAAGTGCCAAGGCACTTTTTTCCTTCTGAAAAGTGCTGGGATTACAGGCATATGCTACCATGCCTGATTCCAGGAATGTTTTATTATCTGATTATATTCCGAGCCAGAATCAAGGAGAGGGGACAACTCTGGTAGCTAACAAGGTGATGCTCTTTTAAACCTCTATTCTTGGTTAATATTTATGTGATATTTTGCTAAAAAGGCTGAGGAGTACATTCACTTTTTTGGCAGTTTGACCCAATTCTGGAATGGCCTGGTAATTAACATTAATTGAATTTACTCTTAAACATAGCTTGATGATCACTTTTTATTATTAAAAATTATCTTCATCACCAGGCACTGTGGTCCATGGCTATAATCCCAGAACTTGAGAGGCAGAACAAGGAGGGTCACTGCTAGTTTGAGAACAGCCTATGCTACATAGTGAGTTCAAGGCCAGCCCAAACTACGTAGTGAGACCCTGTCTCAATAAACAAACCCTAATGAGAATCAAGATATGTCATGTACTCATACAAATTCTCAATGTTGACTGTGATCATAATGTATTTATAAAATGTACCAATAAAATCAATTTGAAAATGAAAAACAAACCAAAAACTCAAACATTCTCCTTGTCTTAGCTTTTATCTTAAAAGGATTAATAGTGTTCTTCTCAACTATATTCTAATCTCTCCCTAGTTAGGAGAGCTTTCTGCATTCTCCCACATTTGAGTGAAATTTTCATATTCCAGAGCAACTGAGGACCCCTTATCAGATTGCTCAGATAGCAAGTTCCTGAGCACTGTACTCTGGATTGACTGGATCAAAAGTTTATTATTTGAGAGAAAAGTCTAGGAAATAAAAAGTGGAAATTTTCCTGACTATATATCTCACAGACAAAAACTACGAAGGGCAATAACTGAATTTTAAGATAAAATTTGGCTTTCTATTCTTTCCCAGTTTAATAAAACAAACTAAAATATCTGAAATTATAATTAGCATATTTATTAACAGTGAGCAAAAACTGACCCTGTTTATATCCAGCTATTGCTACCAGAAAAGTGTTAATAGTTACAATGAAATTGTGGAATGAATAATTATAATGAAATTGATTATAATGACAATGTGGTAGTATGTACAATTACTTCTCTCTTCCTAAAAGTAAGACAAGAACCAAAAATAAAACAAAACTGGGCTGGGGATTTAGCTTGGTGACACTGCACCTCCACATGCAAGGTCCTGAGTTCCATCCCAGTAAGGGGGTGGGGTGGGAAGAAGAAACTATAAAACAAAAAAACCTCTGTGTCTTTGTGGAAATGTTCATATCAAAAGCAGATTATTTGTATGTTAGCCCATTTATATCGGCTCACATCCAAATCTCTCTTTTCTAGTTTTCACATTAAAATTATGACAAAATGAAACTCACCTCCTGGCTCTATGCCACTTTCGATGTTCTCTTCTTTCGTGAGGGCCTGAGCCTGTGGTTCCATCTGAAGGAGTGACTTTGGTACCTCAGCATTCACTGGGCCATTTCGTAACCGCTGTTTCAGGAGAGAAACCTAGGGAGAAGTACTTCATTTAGGGGGAAAAATAACTATGGCAGAAGTACTTTAAAACTTTAAGGGGCTAAAGTATATTGTTTGTACTATAGTGTGAGGAAAAAATCTTATTCCCAATGTAATTAGTTTTTATATGTGATATAATAAAGATACAATAAACCAAAAATTATCCTTAAAATTTAGGAAAACCAATTCTTAAAATTATTTCTCCATCACTTTACACACATACATAAACATATATTAAAAATTTGGAGGCCGGAGATTTAGCTCAGTGGTTCCCATGCCTGCCTCACAAGCACGCAGTCCTGAGTTCAATCCCGGTAACCACATACAATGCTGGGTGTGGTGACTCACGCCCACCAGCCATCAATACCACATACCACAGTGAGGGTGTGGTGGCTCATGCCTATCATCCCAGCACTCGGGAAGCAGAGACAGGAGGATTGCTGAGTTTGAGGCTTGCCTGGGTGGGCTACATAGTGAGTTCAGGGCCAGCCTGAACTACAAAGCGAGACCCTGTCTCAGAAAATAAATAAATAAATAAAAATCCATACATTTATTTACCCTTTTACCTGAGTTTGGAGAACACTGATGTACTGATCTTTTTCCTCTAGAGATGCATCAAACTCTTCTTGAAGATGTTTTTTTGCTTGTTGGTCCATCTGAAGCTCCTAAAACAAAAGCTCTTACAAGTGATTTTCAACATGAGACAATAAATACAAACTTAAAATTTTTATTGTTTAAAAACATGATTCAAACAGATTTATATTTATCTTTTATGATAAAGTATCAATAGAGAGTAATCAACATTTAAGACATTAACACCAACAAATAATCATTTCCTTAATGAATATGAAGAGTCAACTAGAAAATGTATATCTTCTGAAACTGTTATAATTACTAAACTGATAACAGTAATGCAGAAAGAAAAAAGAAAACTTCAAAAATTATACTGCTTTGGGCTGGGGATTTAGCTCAGTGGTTCCAGCACCTGCTTCACAAGCACAAGGTCCCAAGTTTGATCCCTGGTAACATATGCCACAATGCTGGACATGGTGGTTCACCCCCATAATCCCAGCAATTAGTGCCACACACCACAGTGCTGGGCATGGTGGCTCACGCCTGTAGTCCCAGCACTTGGGAGGCAGAGGCAGGAGGATTTCTGTGAGTTTGAGGCTCACCTGGCCTACATGGTAAGCTCAGAGCCAGCCTGAACTCCAAGCGAGACCCAGTCTCAAAAAAAAAGAAAAAAAAAAGAAAAAATCATAGTGCTTTGTGTTATCTTAATATAATTTGATCTAAAACTAAATTATCATGAACCACATAGAAAGCCCATGGTTTTCTTCCTCTTACTACATGAATCAAAATTAATCAGAATTGCCTGCTTTCTCATCATAAACAGGATGAAACAATTGAACACCAAATGAGAAATTATTTAGTTTGTGAAATTACTTAAAATGCTATTTTCTCTAGGTTATCAGTGAGTGTTTCTAAAAATCCAATGATCAGCCGGGTGTGGTGGCTCACGCCTGGTATCCCAGCACTCGGGAGGCAGAGACAGGAGGATTGCTGAGTTCGAGGCTTGCCTGGGCTACATAGTGAGCTCAGGGCCAGCCTGAACTGCAAAGCGAGACCCTGTCTCAAAAAAAAAAAAAAAAAAATCCAATGATCTTTATCTATGATCTCAACCTCATTATTATCACTTCAATGAAGGTATCTGCATTTCATGGCTTCAGGGCTTCTGATAAATCCCTCTTTATCCTTTACTGACTTCTCTGTATCCCTCTTGCCTCAGCCTTGGTCTTGTGTCTTCCATGTTTCTCCCTTCCACTTATTCTTGTAGAATGCTAGACATCTAGAACATACTATATTAACCACCCAAAAACTATCGTATTAGGACTCCTAGCTCACCAATTCTCTAAACTCAAAATACTCACTCAAAATACTATTGATCCTTACATGTGATAAAATTATTTTTACTTTCTCCACAATATTATCTTCACACCTGAAACCACCATTCAAATTTCTCTCATTTTTGATGGTTAATTTCTGTCAACAGCATTCTACGTATTTTTTATCTCAAGTCTTCCTCTGAATTTTTTCATAGATTTGCTAGAATAATTTTGCTTAAAAAGTATTTTCAGGGCCGGAGATTTAGCTCAGTGGTTCTGGCGCCTGCCTTGCAAGCACAAGGTCCTCAGTTCGATCCCTGGTAACCACATACGCCACCAGCAATCAATACCACATACCACAGTGCTGGACATGGTGGCTCACACCTGTAATCCCAGCACTCGGGAGGCAGAGGCAGGAGGATTGCTGAGTTCGAAGCTTGCCTGGGCTACATAGTGAGCTCAGGGCCAGCCTGAACTACAGTGAGACCCTGTCTCAAAAAAAAAAAAAAGTATTGTCAAGGACTTGATTACATAATCAATTCCCTTTTCTTGAACTGTTTTAATTTATTAATTCTCAGAACAGAGAAACACTATATATCCTCACCCACATCTCCAGTACCACTAAAGATATCAGTGTAATGCTCCAGTTTTACTAAAGAGATCAGTGTGAGATTTCACGTGGGTTCTTAGCAGTCTACTCAAAAGTCCACTTCCCGTCCAACTGTATTTCTCAGGCACAGGTCCCTCAGTCAAACACCATCAAAACCAATGCCTAACCTCTAACATATAATTTCTGAGTGTTAAACATGTCTGCTCTCCATTTCTATATATACAAACCATTAGCTGTATGAAATATGGATGTTTAATTTTTACCCCAAAAGAGAATGTATCTATTGTTAACACCCTTCCCCACATGGAAGATAATGAGCAAAAATATATTTTAAGCAAAAAGATACTAGCTCAACAGAAAAAAATCTTTTATGAAAAAAGCACATTATTTGCCCCTTTAGCAAAAACAAACGTGCTTCAATTAAGTTTTCACAAGGTAAAAATCACATTCTAGTAATACAAAAAAATGAAAAAGATAAGAGGATACCTACCCACTACATCTTCACTTCCCCTAACCTCCTCACTGCACGCTTTCAATCGCATGCAATGCTTTTCTGAATAATAGCTGTCTTCCAAGTCAAACTAGAAGTGTGGGATCCTCAAAAAAGACTACCTGTTAAGAGTTTGTTCTTTCTCTATCACTTTAAAAGTGTTCATTAATTCTTCTAAAGTACTAATCAAACACAAGCTGCACTGGGCCAGGGATACTGGGATACAAGTGGTACTGTGCCTACTTTGTAAGCGCAAAGCCCCAAGTTGCACAATTTTTCATTAAGAAAGTGTGACAGTAATTATTTGTACAATAAAAGTCAATGCTTGGTTTCGTTGATATAACAAAAAAAAAATTACCCTGGTTTTCAAACTCAGGTGCAGAATGTTTTAAAGGATTATTGGGGAATTGTGGTAAACTGTGTAACTTCTCTTTTGTATCTCAGAAAAACAGTAGGAAATGAACTACATAATAAACATTATAAGAAATCAAACATGGTATAAACAAAAATAAAATGATATCATATAAAAATTCCTATATGATTAATAATGATAGTTAACTCAGGCAACTATAACAACAAAACATAGTCTGTGGAACAAAGTGGTTGGTCATGAAGATATTTCAACTACTCAAAATTTCAGTTTTTCTACTCTTTTGCCTCCTCTCACAAATATGCTCCAATTGCTACTTGTAGATTAATTTATCCAATCCTTTTTAAACTACCTGTATTACTTACAAGATATGTATCTTTGATAAATTCTACAAATTATATAATTAGAATACATCCAACTCTAAATTTATTTTGATTTGCCCTACTACCACCAGTTTCGAACTTCTCAAAATAAACTGAGTTTGGAGGGAAAGTAACAAAAAATAGCAAACCATGACTAAGGAAGAACATTTACAACAAAAATAAGTAACAAGCTATTCTTCATAAACACCAAAATACAAATAGGTGGTGAGAAAGCACTAGTAGAGTTAAATATGTTATTGGGATCAGTACTGGATAAAATAAAGCAATAAAGTATCAGATGAGCTTGAGAACGAAGAACTAGAAAAAGGCAGCATGTACTCACTGCAAAGTATAGCAGACAAATTTGAGATAATATGTGAAACCAGGAGTAGTCTTGCCAACACTATACCAAGTGGGTATCTGTGGTCAATAGTAAAAAAGCTCAATCCAACCTTAACTAAGAATTATACCCCAGGGGCTGGAGATTTAGCTCTGTGGTTTCAGCACCTGCCAAACTCAAGGTCATCACTTTGATACCCAGTACCAAAAAGAAAAAAAAAGCCGGGTATGATGGCTCACGCCTGTAATCCCAGTACTCAGGAGGCAGAGACAGGAGGATTGCTGAGTTCAAGGCTTGCCTGGGCTATATAGAGAGCTCAGGGCCAGCCTGAACTACAAAGTGAGACCCTGTCTCAAAAAAAAAAAAAAAAAGAATTATGCCCCCAAATTAAAATTAACGTAAAATTTGTATTTTATGAAAAAAACAAAAAACATTACTGGTTAGGAAGAGCAAAAACAGGATTAAAATACAGTAGGGATATGATAGCTCTGGAAATTGCTAATCACCATTCACACAGATAAGTTAATATCTGTTGTTGTCATCTTTACTTCATAAATCCCAACAATATTTATTTTAGAAGAAGCACTAAATAAAAATTCCAAGAACTGATCCTGTGGTCTTGCAGGCTGGACTGGTCAGTTACACTTATAATGAATTATGAATTATGTGCACATAAAACTATCTGATCATGTATAATATTCTGACAAACTTTTCAAATACTTTGAAAATAGTAATTATATATCGCTACTTAATAGTAATTTATATAATTATATAAATAATTTACATAATTATATAAAACTTACCTCTCTTAATTCTCCAATTCTCCGAAGTGCTTTATCCTGACTCTGACTTAATATGCCCTTTAATTTTAAAAAAGACAGCTGATTAAACATCTGCATAGCACAGTAATACAAAACAAATTAAATAATTTATTTAAAAATACTATAATTGATTATCCAAATAACCTAAAGGGCAGCACTGAATATGTTATGGATATGACCATATTGAGATTCTGTTGAAAATTAATTCATGATGTTACAGAACCGCTCTAACATTCTGAGTAACTAACTACACATTTATTGGAACACACAGATATGCTTGGCTTGATGGTGGACACCTTTAATCACAGATAGTTGGGAGAACTGCAAGTTCAAGGCCAGCCAGGGCGACATAGTGAGTCCCTGTCTCAAAAAATGAAAAGACTGGGGATAGAGCTCAGTGGAGAAGTGCCTGGCTCTCATATGTGATGACCTAGGATGAATCCTCACTACTTCAAGAAAGAAAAACAAAAAAAAGTAGTAGCCAGAATGACAGCTGCTTCTGACCAGGGAAATGTGACCTGGGTTGTTTTTAGAGAGCCACGTAAGTGATTATATAAAAACCAAAGTCTTTTTCCCCCTAAAGCCACAAACACAGATTGTGTCTGGTTTCAAATACAAATTTTTAAATGTAGAAAGATGCAATGCTAAGAAAAGAAAGTGTAGTTCACATTTAGAAGCATGTGCTCTGTGGCTAAATGCAGGTTAGTGGATTCCCCTTCTCTCACTTGCCTCTTGCACAATGAAACAATGAACAAATTACTCTTGCCCAGTTTCTTCATAAGAGTAACAAGAACTAAATATACAATGCCTACCACATAAAAGAGCACAATAAATGTTAATTAGTATGAAAAGCATAAGTAATACTGTTAACAGTATTTACAGTTTTAATTTCATTGGTTCTATTGAAAGGATATTTAAGAAAGAGGTGAATAGGTAGGTACATGAAGGCATGCACACATGTAAAAAGGAGTGCAAAACATTGAATTTTATCTCCAACATCTTTTATATTGGGAACAACGATATACTCCAACTGCCACTTAAGTGTTAGAACATACATCTATAATTTTAAAGCCCATATTTCATATATACAGAAGCAAAGAACCCACAGAACTTAGGAACAAAGTGACCTTTCTGCAAGTGAAATTTATGGAATATTAATAAGACAATGGGGTTATGTTGGGACTATTCCCCGCTTCAAAAGAAACCATTTTGGAAAAATTTTACCAAATTTAAAATTCTATTTATAATGATATAATTTTTATGTTTATTATGAATAATCAGAACACTGAAAGTTCACCATTCAAAACATTATATCCCAGGGCCAGGGATTTAGCTCAGTGGTGCCACCACCTGCCTAGCAAGCACAAGGTTGTGAGTTTGATCTCTGGTATCACAAAAACAAAACAACAACAACAAAAAACCTGATTTATATTCCAGATCAAAGCCAGGAAATTTAATGTTTAATGTTACACTTAATATGCCAGGATTAATATTTATAATAAATTATTTAAAATCAAACCAGGCATGGTGGTGTATCGCTATCATCCCAGCACTCTGGAGGCTAAGGCAAGAGGATCATGACAAGTTCAAAAGGTTAGCCTAGGGTACATATTGAGTCCAAGGCCAGCCTGAATTACACAAGTCTGATTCAAAGGAAAAAAGAAAGAGAAAGAGAGGGCCAGAGATTTAGCTCAGTGGTTCCGGCACCTGCCTCGCAAGCACAAGGTCCTGAAGTTTAATCCCCAGTAACCACATAGAATGCTGGGCGTGGTGGCTCACGCCTGTCATCCCAGCACTCGGGAGGCAGAGACAAGAGGATTGCTGAATTCGAGGCTTGCCTGAGCTCCATAGTGAGCTCAGGGCCGGCCTGAACTACAAAGTGAGACCCTGTCTCAAAAAAACGAAAGAGAAAGAGACAGAGAGACAGAGAGAAGGGTGAGGAAATACTTGGGAAATTAATTTTACCAAAATTCACTTCATAAATAACTTTTTAGTTACATAATTAGCTTATTAAAATAGGACAAAACACTAAACTGTTTAAAATAACTTCTATACATAAGGCTGTATTTAACACATAGACACAAAGCCACAGAAAGCAAACTGATGGCACTATGTGAACTGAAGTGGTCATCTCCCTTCTCTCTGATGTGTGAATAATCTCACATGGGTCAAGATGGGTCTCCCAGAGAAGCTTTAATAGTTTTAGTTCCCATATACTTAACCAAGAGCTTTATAAGCAGCAGCCTTGGAAAACGACTACCCTAGAAGACCAGACACATTGTATTTGGACCCTGATACAATGACAAGAAACAAAAATGTATATTCAAAAAACAAAAGAAAATTAGCTCTGCACCTATCTTGCAAGCACAAGGGCCCAAGTTTGAGCCCAGGTAAGGCAAAAGAAAGAAAAGAAAGAGAAGAAAGGAGAAGAGAGGGGAGGAGAGGCAGGGAAGGAGGAAGGGAATGAGGCAGGAAGGAAGGAAGGAAGGAAGGAAGGAAGGAAGGAAGGAAGGAAGGAAGGAAGG
>PVIC010019451.1:0-10493 GCA_004025085.1 Thryonomys swinderianus
ATAGCTTGTATTTTTTGGGTTCCCTTTGCATAGAATTAATGTCTTCTCCATTGGTTCCCCATAGATCAGCTTTGGGGGAGTTAGGAATTTTTGAGGTATTTTGTTGCCTTGTCTTCTCATGTTGCTATTAGTTTTATTGTTGCTATAGTTTTATTGTGTGTCTGTGTGTGTGTCTGTGTGTGTGTGCTTAGGTTTGGGGATTGATTGTATTGGCAAGACTTTGTTGCTTATGTGGAGATTTCTTTAGTTAGTGACTGCTTTTTAGTGATGATCTCTGGACATGCCTAGCCATAGTGTTTTACCTCTGTCCCAGCATTCAACACTTAAGTTAATTTGGGAGGGTATAGTGTAATTGGCCTGTATCCACATCTTTGGGAATGGACCCCAGTATTACTGATTGCACAAAAACAATCCAGGTATTTACATGCAGAGAATTCCAATTAATAGCAACAACTATACCATCCTGGCAATAGGAAGAAAATCAGCAATGACAATAGAGTCAGAAACAAACTGCATAATGATATACACAAAAGCCAATAATGTACCATCCTTAACCATAGAAAAGAGATCTCCTAACCACATACTGACAGTAGATATCTCTTAAGTGCTACAACTCTATTTCCACTAACAACAGGAAAGAATTCAGTAATAGTATCAAGTTAACTAAATAGCAGAAGATTAGTAAAGTTTAATGTTTCTACTCATAAAGATAGGGATAGGGAATGGGATGGGAAAGAAGTAAAATTTGAAAAACAAAGAAATTAATGAGATGGAGAAGAAAGTGAACTAAATTATTTTATGAAAGAGTAAAAAAATTAACAGACTTAGTAGTACCTGAACAGGAAAATGAAAAAAAGAGAAAACAGAAAATAAAATAAAGGCTGTTTAGAATCCAGCTAATATTGAGGATAGATAATGAGTCATTGCTAAGGCCTATTTTATTTTCCAATTTTAGTAAATGTGCTGCCGAAGTGAGCACAGCCCTATTTTATTTTCACACTTACATTTCTGTGTATTAATATTGGATTCTGCCCTGTCTTGTCTGTCTGCCCAGATGAGATCAGGCGCATACAGGGCATTACGGCTGTAGATCTTAATGACTCCAAAAACTTCACACTTTCTGTGACCTGTATCAAGTCACTTGTTCTTCCACCTCGCTCTGTGGCCTCTGGATTAGAGGTGCCCTTCTCCTCCAGTGACTCATCTGTATGTACACCCCAGCCTGTGTCAACTGTCCGAGTTGAGCCAGATTCTTGTTGATGTTGGTAGATGGGGGAAGTACAGAAATGACTGATCTCTATGCCTGATATAGGTAGCAGGGCAGTTGTTCAAGCCAACCACTGAGCTCAGTGCCGGCCCTTTCAGATCCATAAGCCTCAGAAAGCCACACATGGCCAGACTGACTTCTCGCCATGGAAGGTGGGGCCCCTGTATCTTCTAGGTGAGTTTAAGCTTCTCCGGGCATTTCTGTACAACCTGCTTTCCCTCCATGCCTGTCTGCCACAGCTATCTCTCACCCAATGCTTTGATGGGATCACACTACAGACACTGTGTACAGCTGCTTCACTCCTTTTCTCTGTGCTGTGCTATCTCTTCAGTTACACCGTAGTTTCTAGTTTTTCAGTCAGCTCCTTCCCAGTTCCTGGAGATGCACCTCTTTCTGTTCTTAATGTTTAGTGTTTAGTACTTGATTTTGATATTTTTAGAGGAGTTATTTTTATATTTATCCTGCATGGGTTTTCAATTATTTTTGGTCCTCTTAGTTGAGATGTTTTACCAAATTAAGAAAAATATCAAGTATTATAACTTCAAATATTTTTCTACCCTAACTTTTCAGTGTTTCTATGCTTAGCTTTGTGCATATTATTTTGCTAGATAATGTCTTGCATTAACTTGGACTCATTTTTTCACCCTTTTTATATCACATAATGTCTATTGATGTTTCATAGTTCATCTACATTGTAGCATATATCAGTATTTTGTTCATTTTTTAGCCAGATAATTCCATAGTAATTGTATTGCACATTTTGTTTTACCTACTCATCACTTAATTGAAATTTTTCTCCATTTCTTTTTTGTGCTTGAGAATAATGCTGCTGTTTACTTTTGCATATGAGCTTCTGTTTTTTGATATTTATTTCTAGTTGTCAGAGTCCTTTTAAAAAATAACTAGTAGGATGTGTATGTAGATACATAGATTTATTTTACAGAACAGGTTTATGTGGTTGTGGAGGCTTGGTAAGTCCAAAATCTGCAGGTCAGGTCAAGAGACAAGACCCAGGAACAATTATAGTTTGTGTCTAAAGGGAACATGCTGGCTGAATTCCTTTTTGCTCAGAAGAGTTTAGTTTTTGTAGTACTAAGACCTTCAACTGATTGGATAAGCTCCACAAACACTGTGGCAAGTGATTTGCTTTACTCAAAGTCAAATGATTCAAATGTTAATTTTATTCTCAAAACATCCTTACAGAAAATCCAGAATGATATCTGACTAACCGTCTGGTCACTGTGACCTAGCCAAACTGACACACAAAATTAGCCACAAAACCTGAGAGTGGAATTGCTGATATATGATAATTTTGCTTTATGTTTTAAGGAAGTAACAGACTATTTTCCACAGTGGCTTGATTATTTTACATTCTTGCTAGCAGTATATATGTATTCTAATTTCTTTTTTCTTTTTCTTCATTGAGTTTATTGGTACATCTTAGGTATACATTATGATCACATTCATCCCTGAAAATTTGTATCTGTACACAATATATCTTGATTCTTATTTTTTCCCATTCCCTTTCCTTCCTTTCAACCCCTCAACCCCCCTATATACATAGAATTTGTTTCTTTTTTTTTCCTTTTACTATCAAATTTTTTCTTTCCCTTCCCCTCCTCCAGTTCCCCACAAGGATATAGTGACCTTCTTTTCTCTCTTAATTAGTTTTGGTTTGAAATCTACTTTGTCTGCAAAGATGATAGGCACTCTTGCTTTTTGCGGATGTTGCTTAGAGAATTGTTTCCCATCCTTCTACTTTCAGTCTATGAATTTTGTCTTGAATTAAGTGTGTTTCTTGAATATAGCATACTGTTGGTTCTTGCTTTTTTTAAAATTGAATTCTTTATTGGTACATTTTATATACAGCTCACAATCACACACAACATTGGGGTATTTGTACCAGTATATGACACAAATTAATTCTCATTTTTACCCACAGCCCCGCCCCATCTACATGCTGTTTTATTTTCTTTTGGAAGGTTCTTGCGTATCTTATTTACCCCTTGATCTTGAAAGATAGTTTGGCGGGATATATCAATCTAGGTTGAGGTTGTTTTCTTTTAGGGCTTGAAATACTTCTCTTCTTGCTCTCCTTGATTTGAGGGTTTGTGTTCAGAGGTCTGCTGTGATTCTGATGGGCTTTCCTTTCTATGTGATTTGGGTTTTTCTCTAACTCCTTTCAATATTTTGTTCTTCTGTTGGGTTTCTGGAATCTTAACTATTATATCTAGGTATGGATTTTTTAAAAATCATGAATAGTTGGAGTTTATATGCCTCACTTATCTTTATGTCAAATTCTTTTCCCTTGCTTGTGAAGTTTTCTGCCATTACATCTGTGAACAGTTTTTTTGTGTGAGTTGTCTACACTGTCTTCTGTTTCTTCATTGACTCTAATCAGTCTTATGTTATTTTTATTTGCATCATCTAGCAGCTGCTGGATTGCTTTCTCTTAGTAGTTTTAAGAAATCTTTCCTTTCCAGGTCACTAACTGCAATCCTGTCTTCTACTCTGATACTCTGTCTTCACATTGGCTTATTGTGTTGCATAAACTTTCAGTGAACTTTTTAATCTGGATATTTTTGCTGCCTATACAATTGCAAGTTATCTTTCTTGTTAATATTTAGAACCCTTAGGGAGTGGCTAGTTCCTGAGTCATTCCCCAGGTATAGTTGGCCCTTGAGCCTTGAGTTGGTAACGGCCCGTAGGCAATCTCAGTTGTGAAACACCAGGAAAGACACTTAAACAGAACAATGGCATCACCACCTACTGTAGTCGGGTGGGTCATTATGCAGAAATGTTCTTCACTTCCAGTGGGCTTCAGTTTTCATGAAGGAGTCTTGGAGAGGCCCTCCCTTCACTGCCTACTGCTGCTGTATCTCCTGGAGCTCTGCCCCAATGACCTCAAGGTCCTCTGTTGTGAGTACCCAGACCCTGCATGGCCAGAGCAGCCTGCTGAGGCCTGGGCTTGAGCTGCTGGGCCTATTCCCTGTACGATGGTCCTGACAGAGCCACTGGGCTTCCACACTGTGCAATGGTCCCAGCAGAACTTCTGTGTTCTTATTTTTCTACATCTCTGGCCAGCATTTTTATTTATTTATGTTTTTAATTTTCTATTTTTAGTTTTGGTTTTTTTAAAGACAGGATCTTGTATATAGTTCAGGCTGGCCTCAAACTGTGTAGCCCAGGCTGGCCTTGAAGTCAAGGGAGTCCTGCCTCAGCCTCCTGAGTACTAGAATTACAGGTCAGCATTTAAAAATCTATGTAAGATCTGGCTTTTTTTTTTTTAACTGCTTGTTCTGTCTTATATCTAAATGTCCCTTAAAAGCTCATGTGCCCACTTGGACACGTCTGCTGCCTATCCTTTCAAAATAATTTTTAATCTCCTATATTTCTTTTTGAAACCTTTTCATGAACTTTACATTTTTGTTAAATTGATCGTGTTTTGTACAGTTTTGTTTAACTCAGCTAGTGTTTTATTAGTGTCATTTGAATCCCCCTGGATCATTTAGTTATTACTTTCATTATCTGATTGTAGTTAAATCTTCTGTGATCCTGCTGAGTACCTCCTTCATCTGTTTTCTAACTTCCTCTATTACCTGTTAAGTAAATCAGGTGTGTAGCATGCTATTCTTGCCCTTGGTATTCTCTGGATTGGCTTTCAGGGCTGTTGTGAGTTCTGAGAGGCATTTTGTTGCCTTCTCTTCTCGTGTCTATTGTTTTCTTTTCTTTTGAGACAGGGTGTCTTGCTTTGTAGTTCAGACTGGCCCTGAGTTCACTATGTAAGTCCAGGCAAGCCTCAGACTCAGCAATCCTCCTGCCTCTGCCTCCAGAGTGCTGGGATGACAGGCGTGAACCACCACTCCCAGCTCTATTGTTTTGTTTTTTATATTGCAGCTTGTGACTTTATAGTATAAAGTTTTCATTGCTGGTATATAGATTTCTTTAGTTGTAGTATATTGTGGGTGTGGCTAACTATAGCCTTTTGCCTCAGCCCCAAGATCTGACCATCTTGGTTAATTTGTGGGGTAGGATGCAGTATAATTGGCCCAGTGCACAATTCTCAAGAATGTACTCAGTATTGTTAATGTCATGAAGGTAATGTCAGTATAGAAATACAGAGAAAACCCATTAACAGTAACAGTTGTGCAGCCCTAATAATTCAAGCAAATCAGCTACAGTAGTATTGTCCAAGACAAGTTGGATATTAACCTACCAGAAGAAGCACAGATGTATCACCCTTAACCCTAGGGAAAAAAAAATCCATAATTATGGTATAAACCTTAAGGCAATTCAGGTATTAACTTATAGCTAGTATGTATTAAATGTGACAGATGTATCTCGCTAATGGTAAAAAAAAAAGGAATGGCAGTTTTACAGAGTCAATTAAGTAGCTAATGATTAGCAAAGCTTTATGGTTATACTATTAATGATATAAGGATCGGGAATGGGGGAATTCAAGAGGAAATATTTGAAACATTAACTAAGTCATGTGGCAAGGAGAAGTGGTACAAAGGAGTCTATTGGGGAGCAGAAGGATGTTTATAAAATTAGGCAAATGTAAAAAAAAGTAAAGTAGTAAGAAAAAACTGATAAGAAATAGAAGAGAAAAGAAAAGAATGGAAAAAGAAACTGTATGGGAAGTAAAAATATGAGCAGAAAAAATAAAATAGAAATTTAAAGAGAGAAAAGAAAAAATAAAGAAAAAGAGATAAGAAGCAAGGAAAAAGGACAAAGGAAAAGTCCCCAAACCCCAATAAACTGGTAAAGAAGAAAAGAGGAAAGCAAAGAAGAGAAAGAAAAAATTATGAACAAAAAAAATGCATACCCTCACCAAAAGAAAGAAAGAAAGAAAGAAAGAAAAGGAAAAGGAAAAAGAAATTTCTCTGTGATTTTAGTAACACTGGGAATTCTGAAGTGAAGCACCCTCTGTGTGCTTTGATTCCTGGATTATCCAGTCAGCTCTTCCCGGGAAGGGCATCCCACCACACATTCTCTCCATGGGTATGGTGGGTCTTTGGACCTGAGTCACTGACCAGCTGTTGCCTGTTGAAGGACTCGTATAGGAATAGAAATCCACATTTCCTCGCAGATCCTGTTACCCACTGATCCTTTCCACTTCTCCCTGAAGCTCACCGGGTTCCCCAGCTTTCACTTTTTCTCTGTAGGTTTGGGTTCCCTTTCTTGGAAGCCACAGACCTCAAGCTGGGGAAGAAGTGCATTGTGTTTTCTCTTCAATTTCTCTACAGGTTTTCACTTTCCTGCCAGATCTTCCCTGGTCCCTTGGGACCTACTTCTCTTTCTCTTCCTTAAGGTGTTGTTTTCTAATGTCTTGATTGCAAATCTCAGACAGGCTGAGTTTTTGAGAAGTGCAATGTATGCAATACGACTATCCTCAATTTTGGTAAACAAATCTACCTACTTGTATATATCAATGTGACTATATTTTCTCAGCTGTTATGTAGATGGAAGATATCTAATGCATTTCTCAGGAGTTATTTTGGGTCCCCCCTAAATGTTTTGTAACTCAGTCATGCCAACATCAAAAGCATGAAATACATAAATGTAATGAAGTCTGTGGGGCCACAGACATACTGGAGTTCTTAGATGCGTAGATCCAAAATTACATATTGTAAGCCCTGCATTGTTTCCTAAAAAGCTTGCATATACCATCTCCTGTTATTCTTAAAATGCAAGCATGAGTTCAGTTCTATTATTATCATTTTAATTTCTTAAGTGATGCTGAGTAGCACCCAAAGAGAGTAATTTTCCTACTAAGGTTGCATAGCTAGTAATTGCCAGAATTGGTACTTAACCCAAGCCTACTGGATTCTGGGGCCCAAATTCTTTTTTTTTTTTTTTTTTTAAGACAGAGTCTTGCTTTGTAGTTCAGGCTGACCCTGAGCTCACTATGTAGCCCAGGCAAACCTCAAACGCAGCAATCCTCCTGCCTCTGCCTCCTGAGTGCTGGGATTACAGGCATGAGCCACCACACCCTGCACTGTGGTATGTGGTATTGATTGCTGGTGGGCGTGAGTCATCATACCCAGCATTGTATGTGGTTACGGGGATCGAACTCAGGACCTTTAGCTTACGAGGCAGGCACTGGAACCACTGAGCTAAATCTCTGGCCCTGGGGCCCAAATTCTTAGTCTATATGCTAAACTGTATTCCAAAGAAAACTTTGGATTAAAATTTAAAATCTTTAGCCTCCAAGGATCTATATAATCTTGAGGATGCAAGTGATTTACTCAGAATGAGAAAGTATCAGACTGGTAGATTTTTTTCTCCTAAAATCCCACCAACTTTCATTATCTTCTTTCCTCTACTTTGCAGATTTTCTGTACTACATATGTATTCTTTTAAGTGAGAAAGTATATAATAAATATATTTTTGGACACAATTTCACTACTTAGCTTACTATTCGCCCTCTGAAGCAGTTGCTGCTCTGATTTTGCCAAACGACCAAAAGGCAGCAAACTAAAATGGTTTGTACCATCAGACCAAGCTCCTTCTGAAAGGAGTTTGGAATGTGTTTTTGAAGAGAGCAAGCCTGAGGGAAGCACCCTTGTTGGTAAATGAGAAGGAGTATGTAATCAAAGCTGACTTTAGGAGATTTATTTTTAGAAGAGCTTGCGGCTCTCGTAAAAACAGGGAGTAATTTACTCAGAATAACAGGCACAGCAAGCACCTTAACAAGACTTCTGAAATTTTTAGACCCTCTTCAAAAATTAATTGGTACACTCTGACTAGAATGCTCTAGCACTTATAATTTGTGACAGCACCAGTGACATATCTTAGCCTTCCTCACAAGGTCACAAGTGGAGTTTGTTTACGCCTTTCTAGGGTACTCCTTTTTTATATGTATTTGGGTTAAATCAAGCAAAAGAAGAAAAAATACAGATGCTCCTCCACATGCCCTTCCTTGAAATTAGGAATGGCCTTGCTTCCTCATGTTTCTGGAAGCTTTTTTAGTTTCCAGCTCAGTGGCCCACATCCTTGACCACTGGACCTGCCAACCGTGTTACCGTTTCTCTGTTCAGATCCTCTTCAGCGCTCAGTCTTGTCTCACTGCCTACACTCCCCTCGCTTGGCCAACGGGGCTTGCAGGGCCCTGCCTCCAGCCCTGACTTTATCTTATCACTAATCCCCAGGGGCTCAGAAGAAAAGTTCATCAGTCGATGATTAAAGGTGCCCTCTGCTGGATGCCGAAGACTCAACCTTAAAAGTAAAATCTGCAAAAAGCAGTTTAATAAAAAGGGTGGAAACATCAACAGATGCGACAAAACACCAAAAAGCAGGTTTCTGTGTATTCTGAAAGCTTTTAAATACTACTGAATTGTGTTTGGTTTGCAGTGGTTTGCCATAAAGCAGTGGTTTTCAATGGGGTGAGCAGGGGAGGACTGGCCTCTAAGGGACATTTGACAATGTCTGGAGACATTTTTGGTTAACTAAAACTGGGGGTTAGGGGTGGGATAGAAAGAGACAAAGAATGCTGCTTAACTTCCTAAAATACATAAGAGAAGCACATCCTCATCAAAGAAATATGCAGTTCCGGTGAAGTGAACTTATCTTGAATTTGGCTGAGAAAGCAGAAATTAGACTAATAGAAGTGTGAAGGTTTAACCAGGAGCAACAGAGAATTCCTGTAGTCACAACCAGATCAATGTTTTATACTAATATTTGCCTCTCTTCCCTTCATTTTATCTCTGGCTTGGGATGTGTCCTGAACATCAGGTTGTTTAAATCATCCTTGGTATTTTAAGATTCAGCTAAAACTGAGAACAACTGCAATAGTCCAAACTCTCATTTTTTGGTTAATAAGTCAGGCACTGGAGAATATTGTCCCACAGGTACAAATTAGCAAAGTTGGGGCTAATGTATAGTCTCTTGAAGATAAAACATGTGATGCTCGATTGACTATAACATGCCCTTTTGAAACTAAAGTTTTGTGTTCTGTCCCTTAGCTAATACTTGAATACTTTTTTCTAAAAAAATAATACTTTAAAAACATTCAAGTTTAAAGAAATGTAAATTAAAACCATGAGATACCACTATACACTTATTAAAATAATTATTTAGAACATCAAAAGCAGTAATGAGGATATAGAGCAACCAAAAATCACCTACATTTCTAGTGGACACATAAACATTGTATAGCTACTTTGGAAAACAATGTGTGAATCTCTTACAAAATTAAACATACACTTACTGTATAGATCCGTAATTCCACTCCTTGGTAGTTCTTCAAGGAAAATTAAAATTTACATTACATGAAACACATTTGTACCCAAGTTTTTACAGTGTCTCAGTTGATAATCAAAAATGTGAGAACCCAAGTGTTGCTAAACTGCTGACCAGATTAAAAAGTTGTGAAACAGCCATACAATGGATATTACTATAAAAGTTTAGATCTCAGGGTGGGGGGGTTTCACTCAAGTGGTACTTGCCAGCCTTGGCTGCATAAGGGCCTGAGTTCGATCCCCAGTACCACAAAAAAACACACACACAAAAAAGTTTAGATCTCAAATGTCTGCCACTTCATGTTACAGATTTGGTCACCAGGTTGGGACTAGTAGAAGGTAACATAACCTTTAAGAAGATTTGTCTCGTTCAAGAAAGTGAGGTCATGGGGCCAGCCTATAAAGAAAATGTTAAGATCCAAGTCCCTCTATTTTTTCTTTCTGCTTTCTAGCTGTCACAATGTGAGGACCTTTCTGCCATGATACACTACCTCTCCAGAAGGTATCAGCCCAAACAACCATGGACTGAAACCTCTGGAACTGTGAACCAAAATAAACATTTCCTTTTTTTATGTTGTTTATCTCAGGTATTTTGTCACAGTGATGGAAAGCTAACTGATACAACTACTTTTGAAAGTGAATGAACTACTAACACATATAGCAAATCTCAAAAGCTTTACACTAAGTTAAATAAACCAGAGTCAAAAGGTTATGTTCTGTATAATTGCAAGAGTAGTGAAATCCTGGAAAAGGTAAAATGATCAGAAAAGAAAATAGGGGGGGCCGGAGGGTTAGCTCAGTGGTTCCGGCACCTGCCTCACAAGCGCAAGGTCCTGAGTTCGATCCCCGGTAACCACATATAATGCTGGGCATGGAAGCACGCCCACCAACCATCAACACCGCATACCACAATGCCGGACGTGGTGGCTCACGCCTATAATCCCAGCACTCGGGAGGCAGAGACAGGAGGATTGCTGAGTTTG
>PVIC010019451.1:10593-30648 GCA_004025085.1 Thryonomys swinderianus
AAAAAAAAAGAAAATAGGTTAATGGTTCATGTGATTGGAAATGGAGAGAAGATATGAACATGAGTAGCACAAAGGAAATCTGGGGGGTGAGGCAACAGTTCTGTCCTGATTTTTTTTTTTTTTTTTGAGGCAGGGTCTCGCTTTGTAGTTCAGGCTGGCCTTGAGCTCACTATATAGTCCAGGCAAGCCTGGAACTCAGCAATCCTCCTGTCTCTGCCTCCCGAGTGCTGGGATGACAGGCGTGAGCCACCACGCCCGGCACTGTGGTATGTGGTACTGATGGCTGGTGGGCATGAGTCACCATACCCAGCATCGTATGTGGTTACCGGGGATCAAACTCAGGACCTTGTGCTTGCGAGGCAGGTGCCGGAACCACTGAGCTAATCCTCCAGCCCATGTCCTGATTTTGATGGTAGGTCTTTGACTATGCATTTACTTAAACTCAAAAAACTGTCTAACAAGAAGAAGGAGATTTAATATATGGAAAATTTTTGGTCAATTTTATCACTATATGTTTTCAGTACATAATTATTTCTTAAATTTTTGTTTTTGTTTTTGAGACAGGGTCTCGCTTTGTAGTTCAGGCTATCACATTCAGTGCACATTAGCTGTGGGTCAAGACTTGGGTTGTTGTGATACAGTATAACTTGGGATATTTTCTTCTACTCTAAAGGGAGACCCAAAATGCGGTATGCTATTTCTCAACAAACCCCAATAGATACCACAGCAACAGACTAGGCTGTTACTGCTGTAGCTGATTTGATTGGATAGGAGCAAGCCTGATTCAGGGGATAGTTTTATATCAGTGAACTTGTTTGCTGACTCCCCCATCACACCCATGGAGAGGGACAGCACGAGTTTCTAACCCAAGAACTTGGACTGGATCAGAGTCTGCAAGAATGCCTGCAGCCTGGCAGAGGGAAGTCCCGAGTCTGAGTTTGCTTCAGTATTGCAGTGGAGGAATCAGGAGTTATTGGGGTTTAACGATATTTCAGGATCATATAGGCAGAGTCTTATGAAATAGTTCATCTGTGTACCATTGACTATCTTACTGGTTTAAATTTTTGTATTTTTCTTGATTTAGTAATGTGGGATTATGTCATGTTCTTTTCCAGTGTTCTGTGTTTATTAGGTTATTATTTTGCATATTTGGTTTTTCATTGGCTCTGATTTAATAGCTATCTAGATTCTTTTCCTTGTTTCAAAGTCCCTATCTAGTTTTTTCACCTTAAACTCCAGAGAAAATATTATTAACATATTCCTTTATTTTTCCAAACACATAAACTTCTCTCCAAAGTTTTTGTTTTGTCTCTGGAATCAAATCCAGGGGTTGCACTTGCACCACCGAGCTACATTCCCCACCCCTCCCCCAAGTGTTTACCTTTTCTTTTTTTCCTGCGGTACTGGGGATCAAACTTGGGACCTTGTGCTTGCCAGACAGGCGGTGGTGCCTCTGAGCTATATCCCTGGCCCTCCCCTGTGTTTTTAATTGCCCATATTTTGCTCCCTCATAGTCATTCCTATCTTCTCTAATGTAATTCCTTAGTCCTCCCATTTTAAACCTCAGCTCTTTCATATCTTACTTAGCTTATTGTTCTGCCAACCACGCAGCTTTCCTAAATCCCAAAGTAGGCCTCTTCTCTGTATCTCTCCCTTCCCCCGCCAAGATATCCTCTGAAAGCTGCCCATACTAACCCTCCAGCTCAACCAGAAGTACGTCAGGAATGGAGAGAGTCGAAGTCACGTGAATAACAGAGGAGTAACTATGAGCACTGGACACACAAAGCTGGAAATTATTCACAGGGAGGCAGCAGCTTTCTAAAAACTGTATATGAGCCACAAACCCTCCTCACTTCTTTAATCCGCCACCTGCAGTAACTGCCTTCCAAAAAAAGGGAGGAGAAAACAGAAGGGGCAACATACAATTTGAAAAGTGTAGATGGACAAATAGATGTAGATGCATAGACAGATATACATACCCGTGGGAGAATGTAGAAACAAGGAAATAGGAATTTCCAACCCCAACTTCCCAAAACAGAGCGAGGCGTCACAAAGGGAGAAGAAAACAAGTGCCAGGCGGCAGAAATCTATGGAAAGTTCTTGAAAGGGACGAAGAAAATACAGGAGTTCAAAGAGGAGCCACAGAGTACAGCAATTACATTCAATATGGAGAAACAGGTAAGAAAGAAATTAGAAAGAAAGGAAAAGAAAAAACAGCCTACAAGAAACAAAAAACTGGATGAGCTAACCGAAACAATTCAAAATTTGAATGATAGGTGCAACAAGGATACGGAGTGCTGGAAAGGATGTTACATAATATAGAAATAAAAGACAATATAAAATTAACACTGCAGAAATGACCAGTGTGAAGAAAGAGTGTCCAGTATGGAGGACAAAATACTGAGTTATGATAAAGAGATCAAAGAAGCTGAAAATAAGATAAGAGAAGACTATCCAGCAGCTGCTAGATGACAGCAACTAGAGCAATCTAAGGCTAATTGGAGTTAGAGAAAATTTAGAAGATTACACAGATGAATTTTCCCACATGCATGAAAAAGTTTTTGGCAGAAAATTCCCCACATATAAGAAAAGTGTTTAAAATACAAGTAAGCAACACTTATAAAACACCAAACAATTATGATAAAAGGAGTTTACCAAGCCATATTGTCATTAAATTCACAGATATTCAACAAAATACTAGAATTTGTACGTGTGTGTGTGTGTGTGTGTGTGTGTGTGTGAGAGTGTGTGTGGTCCCGGGGATTAAACTTGGGCCCTTGTGCTTGCTTCTAAAGTAGGTGTGGTACCACTTGAATTAAATCCCTGGCAAAATACCAGAATTTTAAAGGCAGCCAGAGAAAATTTTTAAAATCACATATAAAAGTAAACCAATTAGAATTACAGGACTTTTTTTTTTTTTTGAGACAGGATCTCGCTTTGTAGTTCAGGCTGGCCCTGAGCTCACTATGTAGCCCAGGCAAGCCTCGAACTCAGCAATCCTCCTGCCTCTGCCTCCCGAGTGCTGGGATGACAGGCGTGAGCCACCACGTCCGGCATTGTGGTATGCAGCATTGATTGTTGGTGGGCGTGTTTCCATGCCCAGCATTATATGTGGTTATCGGGGATCAAACTCAGGACCTTGTGCTTGCGAGGCAGGCACCGGAACCACTGAGCTAACCCTCTGGCCCAATAAAATGTTGTTTTTAATATTACATTTCATATATTTTTTTGTGGTACCAGGGATTGAACTTGGGCCCTTGTGTGTCCAAGGTTGGTGCAGTACCACTTGCGCTAAATCCCCAGACCTACAGTTTATATACTAAAAGTATTGTGAACACTTTGAATCAATTCTTCCATCACTTCAAGAAAGCTTGTGGTATGTTTCTTCTTTTAAATTTTTATTAGTACATGAGTTCAATACATAATGATTACACTTATCATGGGAAGTTTGTACAATAATAGCACATCTTAATTCTTTTTGTCCCTTTCCTCTCCTAGGTCCCATCAATTCTTGTTCTCATTTGAAGAAAAAAAAAAACAAGCCTTCTTCCTTCCTATTATGTACCCTTCATTTTGCACTTTATTTATATTTTGAATTTCTCATAAGTATTTAAACTTGTATATCTGATTTATTTCAGTTAATATTATAGTTTTAAGGCACATCCTGCTATAAACGTAGATGTGTATGCATCACAATAATATGATGACTAACTCTTTCAAGAAGGTCCTTTGAAGGGAAATACCTGACTCAAACGGAATTTCTATTTTTAGGTTTTTTTTTTTTTTGTGGAATCTCCATGATGATCTCCATGCTGATCTCCTTAGTGGTTATTCTAGTCTATATTTTCATATGCAGTGAAGAAGGAGTCTTCTTCTTTGCAACTTTGCCAGCGTTTTTACAATTTCATTTCTTGATGATAGCCACTTTTTCTTCGTAAGATACTATCTCAGCATATTGTTTGGATTTCTCTAATGCCCAGTGATGTTGAACATTTTCATATACTAGGCATCTGTACTTCTTTGAGGAGTGTCTAGTCATTTTGGTTGTCTTTTTTTTTTCTTTGTAGTTTTTTTCATTGTAGTTCAGACTGGCCTTGAACTCACTATGTAGCGTAGGCAAGCCTCGAACTTTAGGCAGTCCTCCTGCCTCTGGGATTACAGGTGTGAGCCACTATGCCTGGCATTGGTTACTCTTTTTTGACTGAGGGGTCCTCAAAATAAGCCATTCTTATTATAAGAAAAAAAAAGAAAATGTTTCTGTATATATTCTAGATATTAGTCCTCTGTCCAACAAGTAGCTGGCAAACTTGTTTCTCCCATTTCTGTAGGTTGTTTCTTCATTGTTGGTTTTCTTTGATGTGCAGAAGCCTTTTAATTTGACATGATCCCATTTGTTGATTCTCAGTATTTCTTGTATCACTGAAGTTCTATGAAAAGCCCTTGCCTTCAAGGGTTGTTGTACCTATTTTACCTTACATTAGATAAAGTATTTTTTTTAACATTTAGATGTTTGATCCATTTTGATTTTAGTTTAGTACATAGTGAGATATATGGCTCTAGACCCAATCTTCTGCATATAGATATCCAATTTTCCCATCACCATTTATTGAAAAGGCAATCTTTGCTCTAGTACGTTTTTGGTCTTGGGTTGTTTTTGATTCTATTCTGTTCCATCAATTCAGATGCTTTTTGTTATGCCAGTAACATTGTTTTTTATAACACCACAGATTCATAGTATAACATTAAGTCTGAGATTGTGATGTCACCTGCTTTAGTTTTGTTAACCAGTATTGCTTTTTCTGTTTTGGCTGTTTTTGTCCTATATGAATATTAGGATTGTTTTCTGAAGCTCTGTGAAAAATATCATTGATAATTTGATGGGGATTGCATTAAATCAGTATATTTCTTCCATTTTCCTTTGTTTATATTTGATCTAACAAATTGGTGCTAAAACTGAGCTGTGTTTTGTGATAACTTCCATTTATAAACCTTTATAAATTCATCATCAGTGAATTTTTTTCAAGCACTGAGGTATTAGTATTTAAATTCCTAATCCCATCATTCCTAATGTCTTACTTTTCTTCCTTCTCAAACAAAATATCCAATACCCAAAGTTAAAGGAGGAATAGTTTATTTTAGCTTGAAGTGTGTTGTCAGCTGGCTCCAAGGCAGGATGTCATGGCAGAGGTGCATCACAGAGGCAAAACAGCTCATGGAATGCAAGGCAGGCAGAAGGCAGCAGCAAACAGTAAGCAGCAAGCAGGAAGCAGCAAGCAGGCCTTCCTTTCTCTCTTTATATCCCATAAGGACTATAACCCTGTTGATTAGTGCCGTCCACACCCAGGCTGCCTTCCATTTTTCACCCCAGACTTGAGCTAAACCAATTTAGGTATCAGTCACCCTTAATCCATACTCACATTCTCTAGATCCAGCCCCCTCCAAACAACACTATGTATGTGTGCATGAGGCTTTTGGGGGTGAGAGTGTCATCTAAATTCAAGCCACTGTTGCAGAATTTCAAAATATAGGAGAGATCAGTGACAATCAGGAGGACTTTACTTTAGGTGAACCCTGGCTCAGTGGACTCATGTCTGGAGGAAGAGTGACGAACAAAGAAAAGTTTTCAGTTTTTATATGTTCTATTGAAGGGAGGTAGGCTATCTAGCGACATAGCAAGTGAGTTTACCAGAACAGGACAGGCACAGATGATTTAGTTTGAAAGAAGACAGAGCCTTGTGAATTTTTTGAGAAAAAGATGACATAAACTTTGTTTACAGGACATAGCTGTCAATTTTATCTGTACCAGATCAAGGAGTTACATTTGGTGACAGAGGATGGAGGAGGACTGCCCAAGGCTGGGTAGAACTAGTTTTTCTTTAAGCCCTGCTGCACCACAACAAGTGGTGCCATGGCCATTCATCAGGGACTTTGACAGCCTTTCAGGTAGGGAGCTGGAAAATATACACCTCACCTTCACTATCCTTCCTACCTTTATGGTCTGCTGGGGCTCTTGGGTCTTCAAATCTAAGCCATCTAGGCCAGGATTCTGGAGCTTAGGAAGCCTGGGGAAGGACCACGAGTATGCGGAGAAGTTAATGAAAGATTGGAGCAGAAGACGTCCTGTGTGGTCGCCCATTGAAGCTTTTCACACTGTCACTTCATTTGAATCTCATTGCAGCCCAGTGACAGAAGTGCTCTGATGGTCTTCTTTTACAGAGGTGGAAAGGAGTTATTGATATTGAGTAACTTATCGGAGGTCTCAGAACCGAGAAATAGTGCCCAAAACTATTCATTCATCCCACATCATTGTACAGTGCTTTCTGGTGACATCTTCTGATTTTTATCCTTTTCGTTTTTTGTGATTCTCATGATGTTTTAAGATTTTTTTTTTATCATATTCATATTGGCAACTATTGGAAATCCTCCTAGACCAAGTTTGACAGGCTGTACAAAACATATTCATTCAGTATGAGTTTTCTATTGACTTCTGGGTTGGGGTGGCACAAACAGCAGGAAGGAGTGTATCATGGACCTGTTTCTTCGCAGGAAACCAGACCAAAAAAGTCATATAAGTCAGAGTAGGTACTTGTGTGGCACAGGGCAGGCCAGTCAAGTCATGGCTGCAAGAAGTCCTCAAAAAGTAACTGTAGAATGTGTAAATACCATATCTTTTCTCTGGTATGAGAAACGGAAAATATAAATAAGTGCTAGAATGTATGATAGACGCTGTAAAATAGAAAATATCCTAAGGGAAGGGGGAATAGGGGTAGTAACAAGGGGAAAGAAAAAATCGTGATGATAAAAAAGGGGAAACAAACTCAAACAGTCATAAGGGTGGAGGGGTCATCGGGTGGGTAGGGGAATGGGAAAAAATGAGAAGTTGTGTCACATACTGGTACAAATTTTCAATGTTGAGTGTGGTCATGATGTGTATATAAAATGTACCCATTTCACAATAAAAAAATTTTAAAATTAACTATAGAATCTTAGATTAGGAAGGAACCTCAGACACTGTCAGTGAGCTCTACGTGATGTGTGATTCCTCTCCACTCTTCAGTCCTTCTCTTCCTCAGCGTTTTCCTCCCAAAGAGAGGCCAACAGATTTAGAAAAGGCCCCATATCTCCTTCGCATGACTCTTCTCACTACCTAAGAACTTCATTTACTGTACTTCTAAATCCAACAGGCTTTGATTTTCTCACTAATAACATGGAGGCAGCAGATGTAACATACATCAGTGTCTGTAATTTCCTTGAAAATTTGTCAAGTTTCCTGAAGACAGTGCCCAAGGGAGGTGTTGAAATTAGCAGGTACAAATCAAGGAGCCAGAACTGATTGCTTCATTAGATACATGAAAGTCAGGAGGGAAACTTGAGTGGGAGGTTTTCATTGTGAGGCAAAGAGAGAATGGAAGATGATTCATTTAGTGTGTAACGCAATTTGGAAAATGGAAAAGATGGAATGGAAACAGATTTTGTTTCTGGGAAATGAAACAGGAATAGATTTTTTAAAAACCAAGTACAGGAAGTCTCTGACTTACGAACGTTTGAGTTGGAAAACTTTCACTGATTGGAAAATACCTCACATTAAGTAGATGGGAACAGATGGCGGAAGTAGCTCACGTGTCTGCCGGACATTGCTACAGTTGTGATGCTGTATAGACAATAGTGTGCAGCAGTACAGTGCTTAGCACCCAGGGCAACTGGAAGCAAGAGGAAAAGGCACAATGATGTGCAGGTTTTGGGTTTTTATGCTTTACGTTTATATTTATGTCAAAGGTGTGTGAGACTCACTTTGACTTGTGAATGAGTCTGACTAAGGAACATTCTCTCAGAACGCAGCTCATTCATAAGCCGGGAACTTACCGTAACATCGGTGGCGCCAGTAACAGCAGCCACAACAAACTGAAGCCCATTACTCACAAAAGCTAAGTCTTCTTCTATTTGGATTTTTAAATCTTACTCCCTCAGAAATATAACTTTTATTTGAGTTTGTAGTTCACTTAGAATTGCATGTTATTAAACCATTAAATTTAATATATAGTTCTTTTAGTAAATATTCTATAGTATCGATCTATATATTATATACAACATATACATGTGTATATTCTTCAAGCTTTAATGCTTAGTAGTGTGTGTGTTTTTTTTTTTTGAGACAGGGTCTCGCTCTGTAGTTCAGGCCAGCTCTGAGCTCACTATGTAGCCCAGGCTAGCCTGGAACTCAGCAATCCTCCTGCCTCTGCCTCCCCAGTGTTGGGATTACAGGCGTGAGCCACCACGCCCGGCAAGTTGCCATTGTTTGCATCTGGCACAATTTTATAGGTAGAAAATCCCAATGATGCCACCAAAAAACTCTTAGAACTAATAAATGAATTAAACAAAGTTGCAGGGTATAAAATTAACCTACAAAATCCATAGTGAATTATTTGAAAATTAAATCAAGAAAGCAATTCTATTTTTAATAGCTACCCCAAAATGTAGTAAAATACCTCGGAATAAACCTAACCAAATACGTGAAAGAGCTCTACTGTGAAAATAAGATTGGTGGAGTAATTGAAGGGGGCACGCAAAAAATGGAAAAATACTAATATTCATGGGTTGGAAAAATCAGTATTAGTGTTTTGTTTTATTTCTTTGTTTCATTTTTGTTGTTTGGTTTTTTGTTTTTTGAGATAGGGTCTCACTTGGCACTTTAGGCTGGCCCTTAGCTCACTATGTAGCCCAGGCTGGCCTTGAACTCACAGCAATCCCCTGCCTGTGCCTCTCAAGTACTGAGATTACTGGTGTGAGCCATCATGCCTGGCGTGGTGGTGTGTGGTACTGATTGTTGGTGGGCGTGAGTCACCGTGCCCAGTATTATTGTATGTGGTTGCCGGGGATTGTACCAGGGACCTTGTGCTTGCTAGGCAGGTGCCAGAACCACTGAGCTAAATCTCTGGCCCTCTTTTTTTTTTTTTGAGACAGAATCTGACTGTATATTCTAGGCTGGTCTTGAACTCATTCTGTAGTCCAGGCCTTAAATTTGCCATGATCATCCTGCCTCAGCCTCCTGAGTGCTGGGATTACAGATGTGTGCCATCACACTCAGCTAAGTCAATATTGTTAAAAAGTCCAGGGCTGGAGATTTAGCTCAGAGGTTCTGGCACCTGCCTAGCAAGTATAAGATCCCTGGTTCAATCCCTGGCAACCACATACAACAGTACTGGGCGTGGTGACTCAGACACCAGCAGTCAGAATCACACACCACCGTCCCGGGTATGATAGCTCATGCCTGTAATCCCAGCATTCGGGAGGCAGAGGCAGAAGGATTGCTGAGTTTGAGGCTTGCCTTAGTAAGGTCATGGCCAGCCTAAACTACAAAGTGGAACCCTGTCTCAAAAGAAAAAAAAAAAAAGAAGTCTGTATTACCCAAAGCAGCCTACTAATTCAGCATAATACTTATCAAAATACTAATGATTTTATGTGGAGATTGAATACAGTTGTCTTCACACAGAGCTACCTTCCAGCTCTTTTTATGTTTTATTTTGAGATAGGAGTTTACTAAATCAGCAAGTTGCCCGCCTTGAACTTGTGATCTTTCTGCCTCATCATTCTCTCTGAGTACTGGGATTACAGACAGGTATCCTATGTCTAACCTATGACATTCTTTGTAGTACTTGAATAACAATCTTTTTATTTATCTATTTATCTATCTATCTATTTACTTATTTATATTTTTTTGTGGTACCAAGAATCAAACTTGGGCCCTTATGCTGCCAAGGTAGGCATGGTACCACTTGAGCTAAATCCAGCCTCTTGAGTAACAATGTTAATATTTCTATGGGATGACAAAAAAAAAAAACCATTTTTTTTTTGAGACAGGGTCTCACTTTGTAGTTCAGGCTGGACCTGAGCTCACTGTAGAGCCCAGGCAAGCCTCGAACTCAAGGCAATCCTCCTGCCTCTGTCTCCCAAGAGCTGAGATTGCAGGTGTGAGTCATCACCACAGCCTTGTGGTATGTGGTGCTGGGGATTGAACGCTGGATCTTACACTTGTGAGGCAAGACACCAGAACCACTGAGCTAAATCCTTGGCCCACAAATATTCTTAAGTACATAAAGCCATCTTGAACAAAAAGAGCAAAACAAGGGGCATTTACCATCTGACATCAAATATGCTTCAGAACCTAACAGTATTAGCATTCAAAAAAGATAGATAGACCAGTGGAATAGAATGGAGTGCCTAGAAGTAAACTCACACAGCTATAGCCAGTTGATCTTTGAAAAAGCTTTATGGTACAAGAAAAACTGGATATCTACATACAAAAGAATGAAACTAGACATTTATCACCATAGACAAAATGGAATAAAAATAGACTAAAGACTTAACTGTAAGACCTAAAATATGCAACTGTCTGAAGAAAATACAGAGGAAATATTTAAGGATGTGTATATATGTGTGTGTGTGTGTGGGTGTATATATAGCTTTTATTTATATATATCTTTTATATATATTATATTTTTATATATAAATATATCTTTTAATTTTTACACAAGATTCCAAAAGCATAGGAAACAAACAAACAAATAAAAATAGACAAAATAGAAATTACATCCAATGAAAAAGCTTTTGTAGTAAGTGAAGAGATGGCTTAATGTTGGGAGAAGATATTTGCAGTTTGTATGTACATCTGATGAGGAGCTAATATCCAGAATATGTAAGGAATTCATAAAACCGAATAGCAACAGCCAAGCACACAAAGTCTGATTTTAAACATGGATGTCTTTTCTTGTTGCGTAGGCAAAATAGACAGCATCCAAAGTTCAAGGAGGAAAGGTTATTGTAGCTCAGTTTTTTCTGTAGAGGTTTCAGTTCATACTTGGCTGGCTCCAAGCAGGATGGCATTAGAAAGGATATCACAAAGGAGAAACAGTTCATGGTGGGCAGAAGGCATTAAAGTGATAAAGTAATAAATCACCAGCAGCAGCCTGCCTCCCCTTTTATCTCTTTCAAGCTACTCATTTTTTGGGTGGTGCCACCCTCAGCAAGGGTGGGCCTCCCCATTATACACACCCAGAACTATGGCAAGCTAGGGTTAATTTAGTAATCACACACCCTTAATCTAAGCATCACACACTGTAGATCCAGCCATCTCCGAAAAGCCCTGCTTATGACCACGAAAGGCTGGGGGGGGGGGTGGATTTAGATACAAGCCATAACAATGAGCAAGAGAAGTAAAGAGACATTTATCAAAAGAAGACTTCAGACAGGCTGGGGGTTTAGCTCAAGTGGTACTGCACCCTACCTTGGAAGCACAAGGGCCGGAGTTCGATCCCCAGTACCACCAAAAAAAAAAAAAAAAAGAAGAAGACTTCAAAATGACCAACAGGTGTATGAAAAAACTGCTCACTATCACTAATAATCAAGGAAATGAAAAAGCCACAAGAGCTATCACCTCACTCCAATAATAAGTATAGCTATTGCCAAAAAGATAAAAGATAACATATTGGCAAGGATGTGGAGCAAAAGGAGCCATTGCCCACAGTTGGAGGGAACGTAAACTAGTACGGCCATTATGGAAGACATACAGCCAGTAGGGAGGGTCATTTAAAAATGTAAAACAACTACTATGTGATTCATCAGTTCCACTACTGGGTACATATCCAAAGGAGATGAAATCAGTATGCCACAGACATCTACAATCTTAAGTTTATTGCACCACTATTCACAATAGTCAAGAAATGGAAACATTAATGAACAAATAGAATGTGATGTATATAGACAAGTATTTAGTCGTAAAAGGATAAAATTTTATCATGTACAATGGCGTGGATGCAAGTGGAGATTATTATGTTGAGTGAAATAAGCCAACAGAGAAATATAAGTACCTCATGATTTCACTAATATGTGGAATCTAAAAAGTTTATCTCATAGAAGCTGAGTGTAGAATAATTGTTACCAGAGCTTGAGGACAGTAAGATAAGGGAAAAATGAAATGTTGGACAATGTGCAGATATAGTTAGATAAAGAAAATATGATATTATACTGCATAGAAGAGTGACAACAGGTAACATTAATGTTTATAGTTTCAAAGAAGCCAGGACAAAGGATTTTGAATGTTTTTACCATAAAGAAATGATAGATGGGGCCGGAGAGTTAGCTCAGTGGTTCCGGCACCTGCCTCGCAAGCGCAAGGTCCTGAGTTCGATCCCAGTAACCACATATAATGCTGGGCGTGGAGACACGCCCACCAACAATCAATACCACATACCACAATGCCGGACATGGTGGCTCATGCATGTAATCCCAGCACTCGGGAGGCAGAGACAGGAGGATTGCTGAGTTCGTGGCAGCTTGCCTGGGCACCATAGTGAGCTTAGGGCCAGCCTGAACTACAAAGCAAGACCCTGTCTCAAAAAGCCAAAAAAAGAAATGATAAATGAGGATGTAGATATGTTACTGATTTGAGTATTACATAATGTATACATTTATTTAAGCATGAAATAATACTCTGTAAGTGTTATATTTTGATGTTTCAAATAAAAAGTAAAAATTATTTACTAAAAAGATTAGAGTGGTCAACTAAATTTGTCCTGGACTGTCTCTGTATTAGCACTGAAAGTTTCATATCAGGAAACCCTCCGTCCTGGCCAAATTAGACCCGTGATTCTTTCTATAAGACCCAAACATAAGAGTGTGTTATGATGTCTTAATCTTCACATTCATATAAATATGAACCTGAAGTGTGGTACTTGTGGGAAAAGTGAAATTTTTAAAAAAGTAAACAACTTGCCCAGTTTGCGAGGGTGACCTTTGCTATCTCATTAAGATAAAGCAGTCTTCAAAAAGCAGAGACCTCCTTCTAGATGTGGCTGTCAAGATAACAACAGTTACACAATTAAACTTCAGTGGTTGTAACCACTAATAAGACATTGCTAAATTTTTAGCTTACACTATGAAAATAGATGCATTACATCTACAAAGATGTTGCACATACACACATCTACATACACACATAATTTTTACTTTTGGCTCACCATACTTTGATTTAATTATAGTTTCCATCACTGCTCACCCCATTATAACACACAGCTGATTTGTTGTTTTAGAATTAGTTAAATAATGTTGCTTAGATTTACTAAAGTGACTAGGCTGTATTATTAATTATTATGATTGTTTTTGTTTTGTTTTTGAGACGGGATCTTGCTATGCAGTTCAGACTGGCCCTGAACTTTCTATGTAGCTGAGGCTGGCCTTGAACTTAGAGTAATTCTACTTCCTCAGCCTCTTGAGTGCTGTGTACCACAACATGTATTATTTATTTATTTATTTTTTTGGAGACAGGGTCTCACTTTGTAGTTCAGGCTGGCCCTGAGCTCACTATGTAGCCCAGGCAAACCTGGAACTCAGCAATCCTCCTGTCTCTGCCTCCCGTATGCTGGGATTACAGTAGGTGGTATTGATGGCTGGTGGGCGTGAGTCACCACACCCAGGATTGTATGTGGTTATCAGGGATCAAACTCAGGACCTCGTGTTTGTGAGGCAGGCACTGGAACCACTGAGCTACATCTCTGGCCCTGTATTACTTATTTTTAAAAGCTCTATAATGAAGCATCTTTTTCATTTCCAGCTTACCTGCACTCAAAATAAATTTTTGAGAGGGGACGTCAGTTAACAAGATAGAGAAAAGCTGTGCAGCCACCAATGACTTTGGGTCCTGAAGTTCCTCAGGTTCTACATTTACTTATTATCAACACAGTGAGACCAACAGCTCATGAATCACTGGTCAATTCTAACACCCATTAAAGTCATCTAATGTGGAAAAAATTAAAAACTCATTACTAAGTAACTCTTGAATTAAGTGGAAAATCATGTAGAAATGACACATCATGCAAAGATGAATGGACAGAGGCATTACTTTATAAGATCTGTGGGTTACAATCAATGTACAATCAGTATCTGCGGGTTACTCGGGGGAAAACCTTAGCCTCTGAATAGTAGAAAATAAGAGGCAGTAACAGTAAATTGACCAAACTTTCCAATAAAATTTTAACCTTTAGTCCAATCAAATGAAAATTAAATGAACAATGAAGAAAAAAGAAAGAAAATTTATGGTGGAAAATAATGTAATAGATTAGGATAGTAACAGCAGCTATACTTGAAGTCCTCCTTTTCCATAAGAATTTCAGCTGCCCAGATTCTGACTCGGTTGGCCACTTCCCTATGACTATGGATTATGGATGCCGAATAAGAAACTGAAAATCTAGAAATTCATAATCATATGTTTATGTGGGGAACCGCAGAGGAGAGAATCATAAGTGATGTTTACTAAGATCTATGTGTCAAGCATTATGCTAGGCAGCTTATTTAAATTCTTTGGTTTCATTTTTTTCTTCCTCATTTACAAAGGAGAATATTGAAACAGAGTAATTTCCTCAAGATCACAAGACCATAATTAATAGAGCCCGGACTTGAACTGTAGAAGGTCCGTAGAATGTCTGTTAACTGGAATGTAGTTTACCACATACTGTTATTTTATGACATAACTGAGTTTTTAACACATCTTGCTTGGAAAATTAATGTCTGGGAAATTTTGGACTTCAAGTTATTCACATTTCATTTTTTTTTTTTTTTGAGACAGGGTCTCGCTTTGTAGTTCAGGCTGGCCCTGAGCTCACTCACTGTGTAGCTCAGGCAAGCCTGGAACTCAGCAATCCTTCTGCCTCTGCCTCCGGAGTGCTGGGATGACAGGCGTCAACCACCACGGCTGGCACTGTGGTATGTGGTACTGATGGCTGGTGGGCGTGAGTCACCTCGCCCAGCATTGTATGTGGTTACCGGGATCAGGACCTTGTGCTTGTGAGGCAGGAGCCGGAACCACTGAGCTAAATCTCCAGCCCAAGTTATTCACGTTTTTGAATAAAATGCTTCAAATAGGTTGTTTTCCTTCCAGCACCTCGCTGAGGTTGCCTGTGTTCAAAGAATGGGACTGATAAAATAGAGAAGAAGGCACAGTGCAGTAGGAGTGGCGCTGCTAGGGGCTACAGCTCCCCTCAGAGCTCTGGGCTGCTGATGTCTTGGGGAATGGAAAGCAAAGTACAAAAAAGGAAGTGGGAAGATGGCAAAGACAAATTCTATTTCGCAATTATGACCCTGGTTATTCGCACCCTCAAGAAAGGAGAGACAGGTTCTTCCTCTTCCTCTTGCAAAAACTTCAGTAGTTCCTTATTCCCAGAACCGACAGTGTAGGGTTGAAGGGCAGGCTGCTCGCGAGGAAGAAAGGGTGAGCAGGGTCCCAGCGGCCATCCGTCCTGCTCGCTGCAGAGACTCCCCTGCCCTCGCACCCGGATCCTGCCAACCGCTCCTGACTGTCTTTACTGTCTAGGCCAGAATCTGTCTCCTTTCAGCTGCTCGTGGGTCCTTGTTCTGCCCCCTGAGGTTACCTAGTCTGGGTTGTATTTGTTCAAATGGAATTTGATCTGTCATGTACTGTTGGTTTTGGCTGATTTGCTAAGCTGATTAGATTGCTCTATAAACTCAATACTTTCTGATCAAGGCAAATAAGTGCTGGGAAAATGTTCCAGCAATTTTCTTTTCAGAAAGATTTTGCTATTGCTTTAGTTTTGTTTTCGTTTAGTTTTGTACAAGGATGTTCCCAACTGACAGTCTAATTTTGTGGGAATAGATTGATATATAAATTCAGAAGGTGATATGGAAAACATTAACATGAGAAACTGTTTTCTTGTTCATAAGCACTGCTTAGAAACTATTTCAGTTTCTTTATGATATAATAAGGTAATAGACACTTGAGGAAAACATGTGGCTAATCACATGAAAAATATCCCATCTCGCTTTTAATTTAAATAAAGTAAAAATTAAAATGATAATAAAGTAACTTTTTCTTCCACTAATTCAGTTACAAAGCAAAATGCATAAATGATAATATTCAGGAGCCAGAGATTTAGCTCAGGGGTTCCAGCGCCTGCCTAGCAAGCTCAAGGTCCCTGGTTCATCCCTGGTTACCATGCACAACAGTAGTGGACGTGGTGACTCACGCCCACCAGCAATCAGTTCCACATACCACAAATGCCAGGTTTAGTGGCTCAAGCCTGTAATCCCAGCACTCCGGAGGCAGAGGCAGGAGGATTGCTGAGTAGGAGGCTTGCCTAGGCTACATAGTGAGCTCAGGGCCAGCCTGAAGTACAAAGTGAGACCCTGTCTCAAAAAAAAACACAAACAAAATGATAATATTCAGCATTTGTTAGTTCTTTCATACATTACCAGTTGAAATAAGAAATCTTTTAGCAAAATCAGTTAGGAATATCTGTTAAGAGACTTTAAAATATTCATATCCTTTGCCTAATGAATCTTCTGGCAATTTAACTATGGAAATAATTAAAAGATTAAAAAGTATATGACTAAAATTGTATTTTGTTGTAGGAAATTTACTTGTCACAGGAAAAAGTTATGCACACTTTAAAACCTAATAACAGTTAGGAAACAGTTAATTAAAATATGATATATTCATTCAATCAGAGTTTATGCAGGCATTACACATAATGATTATTTTAAAACTACTATCTAGATAGCCCAAGGGGAGATATCTTAGGTAAATAAATTTTTGAAAACAAAAACAAGCTGAGACTCCCTAGTTTGTAGTTATATGAAGAATTATTACAGTATATTAAATAATGTATACAAAGAAATGCAAAAGAATTATCCTTATGGTAATAAAGATGGAAGGAGCATCTTACAATTAATCAGGCTATTAACCAAATAGTGCTGGTTAAGTTAATTTTTCCCTAAACTGCTGTCAAACTCCGGTAACTAAACTTGACTCACAGTAAACGTAAAACCTCTTTCCCCAAAATAAGCCTCTCGGGGGTAATATACAACCTGTTATTTTTTTCCTGTCCTGGTCTTCTAACAGAATTATGAGACAGCAAAGAAGAAAAAGAGTATTTTCAGAAGCAGATTTTTGTGTGTGTGAAAGATTTAGAACATGCTAACAGGAAACTCCGTCACCTTTTCTCTCTGTTTACTTTGAAATCCAGAAGGAAAAAACACTAGTTCAAATGGAACCGAGGAAAAGGATTATTACACAGTGAAACACTTGAGGCTCTCCGCAGGAGAAATGAAAGCAAGGCTGTCGGAGAACTGTTTATTAAGGTGGATTGCTTCAGCACAAACCCTCCTCACTCCAGCTCTTGCTACTGGAATCTTACAGTTTTGGAATTTTTTTTTTTTACATTTCTGTTGCTTTTTAAAATCCATTTGTCCCTCTAACCTTGTTAGAGAACATTATCTAGTATTTTGAATTTGTTTTGAGTTACCACTGATGTTAGCAAGAAATACTAGTTATTAGGATCTTCTTAGTTACGCGAGTCTCCAAAACTCCTGGTCACTGCATACCGTAATTACGACAGAGTTAAAATTAAGTCTAACTCCACCAGTCAGTTTTTAAACTCTATGTGTCAAAGAACAAAAGAGAGATTAAGTAATATGTTAGTCAACTACTGTGACACTAATACTAAGTAACAAACAACTCCAAAACTCAGTGGCTCATGAAAACAAGCATTTCTTTTTCTTGACTGTGAGTCTGTGGGTGAGCTGGATCTGTTCTGCTTCTGTGGGGACAGCTGGGCTTGTGTCTGTGCTTCAGGTTGCCGTCAGCTCAGCTTCACATGGTCTTCCTCATACTCCTAATAGCTCTGCATCAAAAGCAAGAGGGTAAGGCCGGAGATTTAGCTCAGTGGTTCTGGTGCCTGCCTAGCAAGCACAACGTCCCTAGATCGATCCCCGGAACCACATACAACAATACTGATGCGGTGACTCATGTCCATCAGCAATCAGTACCAGGCATGGTGGCTCATACTTGTAATCCTAGATTTCAGAAGGCAGAGGCAGGAGGATTGCTGGGTTCAAAGCTAGCCTACATAGTGAGCTCAGGGCCAGCCTGAACTATAAAGTGAGATCCTGTCTTAGAAAAACAAAAAACAATTGATTCAAAGGCCAGAGATTTAGCTCAGTGGTTCCGACTCCTGCCTCACAAGCGCAAGGTCCTGAGTTCGATCCCTGGTAACCACACACAATGCTGGGCATGGCGACTCACGCCCACCAGCCATCAGTACCACATACCACAGTGCTGGGCGTGGTGGGCTCACGCCAGTCATGCCAGCACTCGGGAGGCAGAGACAGGAGGATTGCTGAGTTTGAGGCTTGCCTGGGCTACATAGTGAGCTCAGGGCCAGCCTGAACTACAAAGCGAGACCCTGTCTCAAAACCAAAACCAAAACTAAAAACAAAACAATTGCTTCAAGTATAGGTGATATTTTGGTGTTGTGTTACAATCCACAGATATTTTTTTTACAGGAGTTTATAAACAGGGAATAAAATATTTACAAAGGAAATAACTTATTAGCAATCACTATTTAGTTAGAAAAAATCCCTTGTGGTTATTAAATAAGCATTTTTATATTATGAGTCTTTATAAAAATAAGCCTTCTTTAAAAAGCCAAAGAGGTTCTGTTATAAATTTTTCAAAATGAGAATATTGCTCTGGAAGCTTTTATATTTCTTTGTTTTAGCACAATAAGCAAAAGCAAGGGATACACATAGTCTGGGTTCAAGCTAGATAGATTTGTTTGCACTGGAACAACTTTAAGCTCCACAAAGAGTTTAAAGCTCAGGGAGGAAATAGCAAGGAATGGGCTTAATGAAAGCTGGTTAGGAAATTTTGTTCTTTGGTTTTTAAATTGAGAGGTGGGTTCTCTTGGAAGTTTTCTGTTCAAGATTTAGGTTAAAAATTGGCAAGATACAAGAGATCAGGGAATGGTCTATGTCAGATAAAAATGGCAAGATAATTTTAATTTCAGACATTTGATCTTGCTTTACCTAAGTGGATAAATGAGGACATGGAATCATAAGAGTTTGGCTTGTGTGTCCAGTTTGGAGGATTTCCATTGGAAACAGACCTTTTGCTTTGAAGCTCAGTATCTAAATGTCTTTCCCAAAGTGAAAGGAAATTTTACTTTCTGATTAAATAGCAATTATTCTTTTTTTTTTTTTTGAGACAGGGTCTCGCTTTGTAGTTCAGGCTGTTCCTGAGCTCACTATGTAGCCCAGGCAAGCCTTGAACTCAGCAGTCCTCCTGCCTCTGCCTCTGGAGTGCTGGGATTACAGGCATGAACCGCCACACCCAGTATTCTGGTATGTGGTATGTGGTATTGATTGCTGGTGGGCGTGAATCACCACGCCCAGCATTGTATGTGGTTACCAGGATTGAACTCAGGGCCTTGCGCTTGCGAGGCAGGCGCTCGAACCACTGAGCTAAATCTCCGGCCCATGTTTGTAGGGTTTTTGAGGGGTCAGATTATAAATATAATGAACGCATAACTATATCAGTCAGTAAGTTTGTCTAATGCATGTACATGAGTAACATAAACCCCTGACAAAAATACGGAATATTCCAAACTTCCTAAAAATTTACTTATACTCCACTTGATCTTAGCCAAAAGGTCAAGAATTGATAAATTCAATTATACTCCTTCTCAGAGAATCCTAAGATATCCATTCCTCAGAAAGGCACTATTCTGATGTTTTTCAACCCACCTTAAGTTAACAGTTTCAATGTATAACAGTTTCAATTGCTGCACATCTTCACTAAAATTCAGTGTTGCCTGTCTTTTTAATTTAACTGTCTGGGTGTGTTTATAGCAGTATCTCTTTTACTGATAATTTTGAGCACTTATTCATGTGGTTTTGCACCTGTTTTTTGTTTGTTTGTCTTTTGTGAAATGTTGATTCAGTGCTTCCTCCTTTTCTGAGATGGAGTCTTCCTCTGTCGTCCAGGCTAGCATTAAGTTTTTGGGCTTAAGCGATCTTTCTGCTGCAGCCTCCCCAAGTAGGCAGGACTGCTATTAGATGTGGTTCAAGGAGTTCACTTTAAAGAGGATATGGGGGCTGGGTGTAGTGGTACAAGCCTATAATCCCAGCACTCTGGGAGGCTAAGGCTGGAGGATCGAAGTTCAAATACAGTCTAGGCAACTTAAGACTTAGCAAGACACTGTCTCAGAATAC
>PVIC010019452.1:0-30537 GCA_004025085.1 Thryonomys swinderianus
GATCGAACTCTGGCCCTTATGTGACCAAGGTTGGCACGGTACCACTTGAGCTAAATCCCCAGCCCTCTTCAACTATTTTTAATAGCTTGTCTCATACCTCTCTAACTCTTTCTTCTGATTGATCTGTCCTGCCAATGATTACATCTACTGCATTTTCAGCTTTCTGAGGTGTCTTTTTCAGCTTTTCCTTTTCTGGTACTGGGGATTGGACTCAGGCCCTTGTACTTCTAAGGTAGATGTGGTACCACTTGAGTTAAATCCCAAGGCTCTAATTTTTTTTTGTTTCTATCTCTTCCTTAAATTTCTGTTAGCATGTTAAAACATTTCTATGTGTTTTCTTCAAGCTTATAGCCTTCCATTAAAATGGTTGTTTCAAGCTCTCTATTTGAAAATCCTCCCATACTGGTTACTACTGGTCAATTTCACTTACCTTATTTTGGGTACCAGGTAAGGTCATGTTTTTCTGAAATATCTTGCTAGGTACTGGCAGGCACTCTCATCTGGACATTGAAGGATTATTTATTCCAGTCTTTCTAAATTTTCTGAGCCTATTTTCACTTTCTCTTTTTTATTACTGCATAGGGCCTAGGTCCAGATTTCCCCAGGAGTCTTTTATTGCTGATCAGGAGACTTTTTTTTTTTTTTTTTTTTTTTTTTTTTTGGAGACAGGGTCTCGCTTTGTGGTTCAGGCTGGGCCCTGAGCTCACCATTGAGCCCAGGCAAGCCTCAAACTCAGCAAATCCTCCTATCTCTGCCTCTCGAGTGCTGGGATGACAGGCATGAGCCACCACGCCCAGCACTGTGGTATATGGTGCTGATTGCTGGTTGATTGTTGGTGGGCGTGAGTCACCATGACCAGCATTGTATGTGGTTACGGGATTGAACTCAGGACCTTGCACTTGTGAAGCAGGTGCTGGAACCACTGAGCTAAATCTCCAGCCCTCAGAAGATTTTTTTTACATCAGGGCAAACTAAACTCATGTTTTCCCCTTATACACTGTTGGTGTATGAAGAAAGAAATAGCCAAGTGCCTAGAGTTATTTGTCTGTCCATACAAGCATCTCCCTGGGCCAGGCTAACCACATATGCTCATCCACAGTTACTGGCTTGTGGTCAGACACTGCAGGACTGTCTGGCACTAGACAGAGTTACTGTGGATGAACTGGTACCATGTACTCTTGTTACACTTGCAGCCATGAAAGCCATTCAGCTATTCCATCCAGAGCCAGTCACTCATCAAGACCAGCACACCAGGATAGAACCAAGACCCACATTTATATAGGCTGCCTATAGCTAAGATGTACTTGTAGGCTAATACTGTCATGACCAGCTATTGGTGATGGTGGCTGGAATATGGGTGTAATAAACTAGAGTCCCATGTCGTTTGTGCCACTGGAGTGGGTCCAGCATCTCCATTCAAAAGCAGCTCTGGGCATGAAGATTCTTAGGTTCTGGTCTCAGTGTTATGTTTCAGCAGCCGAGCACTAAGTTGCAGAGCAAAGTATTATACTTATGTCTGCAGTGAATGAAATCTTGCACTAAACTATGCCATCTAAGATTGAGGTGATGTGGGAGAACATAGTCCCTTGGCCACCAAAACTTATGGGAAATGGGATCATGACTGAATGACATGGGCAAAAGGACTTACTCAGTTTCCAGTTTGCATCAGGACCCAGGCTGCAACTGGAAGTTATGTAAACCGTAAGACCACTCCTCTGGAGTGCTGGTCTCTGCTTAGTATCAATTCAGGTCTAGATCCCCATCTGTGAGCAATGGCCCAATAATAGCTGTGTCACACAAGACTAGGATACAGTAACAGAGACAATCTCTTGGCTACTAGAGCTGATGCCAAGATGGGCTGCACCTGAGTTGTAAAGCTGCTGTGCACTGGACTCACTTCAAGGGTAGAACACATGCTGGGAAGACACTCAAGTCTTTGTTACAACTCGTGGATCTAGTTGGTGCTGGAACTGGGCTGGGGGCACTGTTTGTTAGCTCTAGTTTGTGTGTGGCCACTTCAGTTCCTACTGAGTGGTTGCTGTCACTTTGAGGGTGCTGACATTGGGTCCCAAAGATCCCCTTTCCAGTTTTCATGCTCTGCTCTGCAATGGGTACAGATTTGTTCTCTTTCAGCTGCCCATGTTTGCAGGAGGATGTCAAGCCCCTGGACTTTGGCAGTATCAGTGGCTAACTCTCCATGGATAAGCCTGGGGGCAGTGATCATGGACTGACCAGCACTGGATTTCATTGTAGTGGACCTGGAACTGGGTTTCAAGTCTAAGTACTAGGCTTCATTCTCTTTCCCTTCCCCAACCAAGAGGCGTCTGTTGTGTGCTACTTAGAGTTGGGGGAGGAGAACATGAGCAACTCTTTTCTTTCTGCTTTTTTTCAGCACCTCTTTTCATTTGGTTACACCAAAAGCAGGCAAAGTGACCTGCCACCTGATTTTAACTCTTAAAGGCAGTTTGGTGTGTGAATAGCTGTCCTATTTGATTCAGCACAGAAAATACTGAGTGAGCTTGTTACCTACCATGTTGCTCTGCCTCTCCATTTATTTTTGAACAAAAAAATATAAGCGGTGTCAATGATCTCAGTCTTGATGTGAATTTATATCAACTTGTTACAGTCTTTACAGATACAGTGTCTTTCCTCTTGTACTAGAATTAAAGTCTTTTCACTTTTAGAGGAGTTTTATGTATTGGCCAGCATTTGGTTTGTTTTTTTGTTTTTTGTTTTTGTCCTTTGCCTAGATTCCTCTGAACCATTTGATTTTACTTTATAGGTCTATATATCAAATTCCTTGTAAAATGCATTATATTCCATTGAATTTGATCTTTTTCACTAGTGACTAGAATCCATCCTAAAAACTGTTAACCAATTTATTATGTCACTGACTATTTTATAACTGGATACAGTACTTTATGACTGTTCTTCCTTAAGTATCTTCCCTTTTCTAACCTTTAACTCTTAGTAGAGCTATGTATGAGTTTTAAGAACTTTAAGACCCTCATAAATTTACTTAGTTCTGTTAAACCAAAAGTACATTGTAGAATATCATCAAAATGTTTTAAAGCCAGGCACTTGCAGGGTTCTTTACTATGTCAAGCCAGTTTACAGAGGTAACTCATAAATGACATTTGAAGTCAGTAAATTCAGGGATTACATTACAACATCCTATACATTTAAGACACATATTAAAACGCATAAGGACACAGATAGGACATATCTACGTGGATAAGGCAACAAAATCTATGAAATTCAGACTGTCCTAAGTAGTTTGTTATGTATGATTGTTGTAATTTAAAAGGAGAGTTTCCTGTTTGAACTTAACAGTCACAAGAGATTTTTGACAGTTTATTGACATACATTTAAATTTCTATTCTGAGAAAAACTCTGCAGCCAAACGTGTAAAAAGGTTTTTGACTCGTAAAAAAACATCATCATTATGGTTAGAGAACAGTGTAGATAACACAGGTATGAATGAAAATGTTTAGTTCATTTACATATGGTGTAAATATTCAGATACACAAAGTGAAAGGCATAGACCTTGCCCTGTGCTTTGCAGTGGAGGTCAGAAAACTCACTGAGGTATGCAAAGAGAAAATTATAAAGGATCCAAGAAATGCTATGATAAAAGTTTAGAAAGAAAACAGGCAACAGAAAATACAGCTTCCTATGTCACTCTGGATCAAACAGTAAGGGCTTCTAAGTAGAGGCCATCCCTGAGGGCTATAAAGCTTCATAGTAAATTTGGTTTTGATTTTCTTTGATTATATAGTTGTGAAAGCATTATATAGTATAAAGTATAGAAGATGAGATAATCACAATTACAAGTTACATATGACTTTATCACCCAAAAAGATTGGTATTAACTTAAAATATTTATTTCCTTTTATTTGATAGAGGGTCTCCCTATATAGTTTAGGCTGATCTTGAATCATGTAGTTCAGTTTAACCTCAAAATTACAATGATCCTCCTATCTCCCATGTGCTGGGATTACAGGCGTGGACATTCATGTCTGGCTCCTTGCATATATTTTAAGTGACTGCATTCTTATGATGTGTATAATTATACATTAAAAAATAAAATGTTAAGTAATCAAGTATAAATAAAATACCAGGCATTTCATACTTGTTAAACCAAGAAATACATTATGGTAGCACAACTGAAAGTCATAGATTAAATTTTTAGATTAGGTCATCAAGGAAAGCTTTTAGTGGAGGCTCTACATGTCCTTAGAATATGTAGCAAGTGCTGTGATTCATTGCAAAAAAAAATCAGGTGACATGCACTGTGCATTATGAAAACAGCAGTGCAAGCATCTTGTGACAGGATTAAACTTGTCATTTTGGGGAAACAGGAAGAAGCACCTGGCTGAATTGTAGAGGCAGCCTCGTGAATATGAGGAGATGAGACTTGTAAAGGTAGTAAAGCCATATCACGCTCGGCATAATTTTCAGAGACAGAGGCCTCTGTACATAAGCAAGGCTGGAAGGGGCTACTTCAGGCACTATTGTAGTAGCCCACATAACTGGCAGTAGACTTTGGGAGACTTCAGTGATATTTTCATAGTGGAAGCTTCAAGATTCACTCGTGAAGATGGACTTAGAGCTAGAGAACAAAGAAAACAGCCACATCAAGTGTGATTCCTCGGTTTTGATTCAAACAACTGCATGAGTGATGATGTAGACTGATATACCCAGGTGTATCTGGACCTTCTGGCTTTAGCACTGAAAACCATATGACTAGGGAAACCCTTTGTCCTAGACAAATTGGAACTGTTCTTTCAATTGGACACATTTAAGCATGGAATGGGTTTTACTTTTGTGGGTTAGAGGGGAAAGAGTCAACAATTATATTTTTGCAGTATAAGTTATTTATGCACATCAGACTAGAAGGGGTGTTGATAGGACTGGTAAAAGAAACAGAAGTACCAATTAAATCATACCAGAAAGGAATCATGCAAAAATCTAGTTCATCTAACTTACATTTCAATTGTTCTATAATCTTGGAAACATACAATAATATTTTATGATATTATGTTTCAAAATATTTTTAAACCAAATGTTAATGGTATTAGTGTCATAGTATCTGTTACTAAGTCAATGAAAAACCTTGTGTATATCCACTTGCCTAAAACTTCACATGTTTATAGAAAAAAAAAACCTCTTAGTTATAAATGCTTTTTTGTATAACTCCTGTTTGTTTGCGACAGGCTCTCACTTTGTAGTTCAGGCTGGCCCTGAGCTCACTCTGTAACCCAGGTAAACCTCCAACTCAGCAATCCTCCTATCTCCGCCTCCCAAGTACTAGGATTACAGGTGTGAGCCACCATGCCTGGTATTGTTGTATGTGGTTGCCAGGGATTGAACCAAGGACCTTGCACTTGCTAGGCAGGCACCAGAAACACTGAGCTAAATCTCCAGCCCAATCCTGTATATTTTGACCTGTGTTTCCTGCTATTTTCAACACAAAGTCTTAGACTGCATTGGATGTCATTTTAAGTAATGTATTCCAACATAGAAAATTGAAGCAATATCTAGCTTATGCTTAGTTTCAACTACTGACTAAGTTGTGTAATGGGAAAGATCTATGGCAAAAGGATGAAGGGGAGAATGAAGTTCTTTATGGTATCTTGTTACATTGGTATTGGTTATGCTTATTTTAGAGTGGAAAATCACAAAGGAAAAAGGAAAAGGGGAGGGGAAAGTGAAGAGGAGAAAGAAAAACAATTAGATGGTAAAAATTAAAAACTGGAAGCAAAGCTTATGTTATATAGGGGTGGACATGGTTGGGAGGGCAAAGGAATGGGAAAAAGAAGAATCAAGATATAATAGGTATAGGTTCAAATTTAAAATGTTGAATGTGACCATATTGTACATTAAAATGTACCAATAAACTCAACAAATGAACAAAAAAGAACAGAAAATCAAAAATATGGGAAGTAGTTGTGCACTTAGGGTCAGGGGACACAGAAGACCAATATCTGAATTCCCTTTGTTCACATGCTTTCATATTTAATAATCTGTATATAATTGTGCATTCTCTATATCCAGATCCTTAATATACATACTTCATTGATAATTTTGCTTGTAGAAATGAATTCTTTTTTCATAAGAATTCTCATTTATTCAAATGAATTAATTTTGAATTTTTGCTCAAGCTCAAATATATATCCTTTAACAATACCTGTGATTTTTCACATGGTTTTGTACTTGGATTCTTTTACTATATTCATTGAGGACTTCTTGAACTAAAAACTTACTAGTGGAGGTAACATATTAATGGACAATCATTAGACTGCTTTCTAGAAACTATTTATCAGCTTAGCTAGAAGGACCTGCCTAGTCAAGCCATAAAACAAGAATCCTTCGCACAGGTAGAGATCACACCAGCTGGACCTTTGTGAAATTAAATGTTGGTGACACTGAACTAAGAATAGCTTCTCTCTGGGCCGGAGATTTAGCTCAGTGGTTCTGGCACCTGCCTCACAAGCGCAAGGTCCTGAGTTCGATCCCGGTAACCATATAGAATGCTGGGCGTGGTGACTCACGCCCACCAGCAATCAATAGCACACACCACAGTGCCGGGCATGGTGGCTCACACCTGTAATCCCAGCACTCGGGAGGCAGAGACAGGAGGATTGCTGAGTTCCAGGCTTGCCTGGGCTCCATAGTGAGCTTAGGGCCAGCCTGAACTACAAAGCGAGACCCTGTCTCAAAAAAAAAAAAAAAAAAGAATACCTCCTCTCTGCACTTACTTCACAAGTGCCGGCTCCTAAGTTCGATCCCTATTACCATGAAAAAGAAAAAGCCCCCTTTTTGTTTGCACACCATAATTGGGAAATAATTTCTCTAGTACTATCTAACACCAGGTACCTTATTAACAACCCAGGAATATTTCACATTCAGTAAATTTAAAAAAATTAAAGAATGTTACCTTAACACCCTTAACTGAGAGGCAGAAAACTAAATCTTGGTTTGTCTAAGTGGTACCCATGGAAAAGTTTTGTGAACCTTCCTTTAGAAAACAAATAATGTTTAGGTCACAGGGTGAAACACAGTAAGCCAATGGTTGTTGAAAGGGTCTACCAGACAATGCCATGATTCATTCATTTCATTCATTCGTTTCATTTCAGATCCTCTCTTGAAACTGCACAATTACACCAATCAAGAAAGAAGTGATCTGCTGTGTTTTTAAGGTATTGTTTCATGCATTGTTTTACCTTTGTTCTTGTTGCTTATAGTCTTTAAAAAAAATGGACAAGAAATAGGTGTTCAGGGAAACAAACCCAAACTGCAAGCTCAGCTTCCAATTCCCTCAATGAGCCTGGGGTTTAGTTTGAGTGACAGTGGAATCCCCAGCCAGCCAATTAGAGTGTGGTTGAGTTGGATGAAGGCTGAGAGATGCAAGAAACAAAGTCCTGCTAGAATGTGTGGGCGGGTGAGGAGCATTGGGAAGTGAACTATGGCTGGCAGAAGTGATTAGATTTGATTTAAATTGAGTTTTCCAACAGTAGTACTAGAGCAGAGAACCGCTAGACTTATATGTAATGGATGGACTTTTCTGAACAGTAGCTGCTGCCATAAAGGCAGAGTTAGAAATGAGTAGGATGCAAACCACTGTGAAAGGCTCATTAACTACATATCACTTGTATGACATGGTGTAAGTGGCATCCCACGTAGCTTTTCTCTGGGTTTCTCAAAACCTCAAATCTGTATTTCTTTGAGTGGTAAGTGTGTTTTCTATAATTGGTCTGAAAGAGTTTATTTTTAAGGTCATTAATATTTCTGTTAATTTGTGCAGTTTGTAATAACTAAAGATCAGTACTACCGTGTAAGATGTTTGTTTATATTTTTATAAAGTTGGATATTGTCATGATGTTTCTCCTTCAATTTATAAAATCCAAGATGGCTAATATGAGGGAGCTCTGTTCTTGGGTAAATAAAATTAAAAAAAAATAATGAACTAATACTCTAAGTATTGAGTCACTAACTGGGTGGGAAGAAATTTGATTTTTGCTTGCTTATCAGGCAGTCCATATTCCAGTTTTTATTATCCAACAAAGCGTATTCTACTCTGCTTTCTATAAGCAGCTCTTTTAGATGACATATGTGGAGTATGACTTTTCTTCTCTAATGCCTGTCTGAGAAGTCTATCAGTACTAAATCCAACTGTTTTGACTTATTTAATAAAGAAGCTATTTTCCCCTGGAAATTATTATTTACATTTCAGTGACCTCAGCAGCAGTCTTCTCTATCAAAAAGAGCTACAATAGTTAAATTAGAAAGCAATGCACTCAAGTAACATTTTCTTTTTATATAGATTGTAATTTAGTTTTTATATTTAAGAAGAGAAAGTTATTTTTTAAGAGAAACTTATTTTTAAAGTCTCTCTAAGGTGTCTTCTTAATGTCTTAAAATAATCTTTAAAAAGCAAGAAATTCATGAAGTCATGAAGATGGTGTTAAACACCTGTTGCGTTTTCTATGAAAAAAAAACCACAAATAATTGAACTTTTCCTATCACTGTGATTAGTCCAGTGCCATTTTGGATTTTGCATTCACTCCCTTCTTGCCAACAGATGAGAGATAAAGTGAAGGTATTATAACTTTGCATCAAGAGAACTACATTATACAGAAGTTCAAACAACGACAGAAAATAGAAGAAAACAAATCATATGTCACTGTTGTTCTACATATATTGTGCCCCCCCAAATTCATGTTGAAACTCAATGCCCATTGTGGTTTTATTAAAACATGAGGCCCTTTGAGAAATAAGTCATGAGGGTTTCACACTTGTGGATTGAATTAATGACCTTAAAAAACTAAAGTTTTAATTATGAATGATATTCATAATTAAATAGATACACATTGAGACCATACTCATATGTGAAATAGGACACACATGTGTAAATACCAAATCTTTCTCTAATGTGAGAAATTGAAAGTGTAAATGAAGTCCAGGATGTATGATAGATACATAGGAAGAAAATGTTCAAAGGGAAAAAGGAACTGGGGGGGGGGGAGGCGGGAAAGGGAAGAAGAGAAAGAAAACTTTGAAGATAAGGAGAAAATTGAAACAAAGCTTATGTTTATAAGGGGGAGGGGCTGTAGGGAGGACACATGAATGGGAAAAATAAGAATCAATATATATCATGAACAGGTACAAATTCTCAGCGAGGAATGTGATCATAATGAACACTGAAAATGTACCAATAAACTCAATAAATAGAGTCTCTGAAGAGTTGCCTGTCTTAGTTCCTTTCCTTGTTACTAAGATAAAATACCCAATGCCCAAACTTAAAGGAGGAAAGGTTAATTGTAGCTTACAGTTTGTAGAGGTTTCAGTCCATAATCAGCTGGTTCCAAGGCAGGGTGGCATTGCAGAGGAGCATTACAGAGGAGAAATAGTTCATTGCAGGCAGAAGACAGTAAAGGCATCAAGTAACAAGTGACCACAACATTTGTCTTTCTGTTCTTTATAATCTGTCAAGGCTTCATCTACTTAGGGTGGATAGCACTGACATACAGGGTGGGCCTTCCCATTATCAACTCCCAGAATGATACCAAACCAACCAGGGGACAAATTTAGTAATCACATACCTCTGACCCCAGCATCACACACTGTAGATCCAGACACTTCTGAAAAGTCCCACCTATGATTGCATGAAGCTTTGCGGGGAAATCTAGACCAAGGCATAACACTGTCTATCCCTTCTATATCTTCTGCCATGTGAGGACACTTCAAGAAAGGCCATGAGTAAACTAGTTTCTTACTAAAACATAAATGTGGTAATACTATTTTGGACTTCTAAGCCTCATGAATTTGGAGCAATTTATTTTTATTGTTTATAAATTTCTAGCTTAAAGCATTTAGTTATAGCAGCAGAGATAGACTCAAATAGGCATGTATTATTTTTATATTTTAAATAATTTATAAACTGCAGGTATTTATTATTGTTATTCTACTTAATAACACAATAAAACATGGATGCATAAACAGTATTTGGTGTTCTCTGAGTTATAGAATAAAAAACCTTGTACATTTTGGGAACATCATATTCTAATAAAAGACTCCAAATTAATTACATTAAGAAAATATACTTAGCTTTCTTATTTTAGTCCTTTTAATTTGTATACTTTAACCCAAATTAGGTTAACCAAATTTAGACACAGTAAATACACATCCTTTGATGAGTACTGCTATTTATACTGAAAGAAGTACAGTATATCTTTTATATTTTTTGTTTGAAATTGCAGCGACAATTGTTTCTAAGAATATTTACCTTTTAATTCTATATTTAAAGTAACAAAGTTATGCATATAGATTTAGGGAGCTAAATTAGTTCAAATCCTAGCTGGGAAAGTTAGTATGCCTGTGTTTTTTGAGAAGCGTAATTACCATCATTTTTCTTCAGGTTGTACTTTTAAAAAGTCACAAGGATATATGGATTCTTGTGGTTATGATAAAGATTAAATGACAATATTAATAAAATAATTATAATATTGATATAATTATAATAACACAATATTCACTGCCATGAACTCAACCCTGACATTTTAGCACAGCACCTCCTATTAACCCACAAATATAGCCATAAAGTTACAGTGAAAAAGTGCCTGTCACTGACAAGTATGACTAAGCATCAAACTATTAATGTAATATAAGAAGTCTTAACACTAAGCAAACAGTCTTTGACATTGTCCTTAACATCCCAGTAATTTCTCCATGACTCAAAAATGTCATTCCTATGTTTTAAACTTAGAGAAATGATAATTCATGCTTCGGAAAACACATGCATGTTGTCCATATAATCTTTATCCTTGAGAGCCAAAATCTGAAAGCTCAAATGCTCATCAAGAAATGAATTAATAAAAATTGTGGCATAGCTATAAAACAGAGTAATAATTACTCCAAAGAACCAGTGATAACATGCAAAAACATGAAGAAAATGAAAATTATTTAACTCAATCAGAAATGCCACAAAATTTTAAACATTGACAAGTGTAAGTTAAAGTTGTGGAAAGAATCAGTGGTTGTTTGAAGCTGAGAATAAAAACTAAACAGTTCTTTGGAAAATGAAGAAGGGAAAGAAAAAATTTGATGGTAAAAGCAGAAATAAAGCTTATGTCTATAGGGGGTGAATAAGTTAATGGCCTTAGCCTTTTTGAAAAGTACAGTAGAATACTAATATAGTAACCTTAGTGTGCAGTAGTGCACTAGAACATCTCCTTTCTAACTGCGACTTAGCATCAAATGATCAAACTTCCCCCACCTCTGCTAATCTATGTTCTCTCAAATTCTGGGAGCTCAACTTCCTTGATTCCATTTCCAAGTGAGAGGATATGGTGCTTACCTGGTTTACTTTACTTGATACAATGGCCTCCAGTTCCATCTATTTTGCTACCAATGATGCAAAATCATTTTTAAGGCTGAACAATATTATATAAAACATTATTCTCTATCCACTTATTCATTGATAGGCAACTGTTTATGGAAATGTTAGTGTCACATTTTGGAAAGCGGTATGAACAGTCCTCAAAAATTAAAAAACACATCTACCATGTGATCCAGTTCTTCCATTTTGGGGTATATATCTAGAGGAAATGAAGTCAGAGTACCAAACGGAGATCTTCATGCTCATGTTTATCATGACAGTATGCACAGTAGCTCTGGCATATAATCAAACTATATGCCCTTTGTTGATGTCTTTAGCTGTGTAGTTTGTGGTATTTTAGATGGTAGCCCTAGAAAACTAAGATGATAATTGGAAGAAAGGTGTCTAATAGATGGCAACTTACTTAGGATACTATGCTAGGGCTGAGGATTTAGCTTGGTGGTTCTGCTCCGTCTGGCAAGGGGAAGGTCCTGAGTTTGATTCCTGGTTCCATGGGGGGGGGACAAGGATAAATGCTGCAAGGAACTAACATAAATCCTTTGAATATATGAAACATGTCTATATGTGCTGATACAGAAATTTTATAAAATCAAAAGAACGAATTATAGAAAATATATTTTATGATTCCACTTGTGTAAAATAAGTTTGTGTGTATGTGTCTGTGTGTGAAGAGAAAAATCAGAAAATGAGAAAATCATTTTTATGTAACCATCTTTGCTTTCATTAATTTTATGAATATTCTGTAGAGTTTTTGATAACTAAAAATCCGCATCTGTTACTTCCCTGTAGGACCGCTTTCCGGTGGTCAGTTCTCTGCTTTAAGACATAGGGCAATATATTTACTCAAAGGCTGCTATGAGGCGGCCCCTCATTCTCTCCATCCTTCAATTCTCTTTATTCTTCTACCATAACAGTTTTTCACATTTCTCACCAGATTGCAAACTCCACAAAGGCAAATATTCCACCAAAAATTGTTATACTTTTATACCTTAAAATAATCCTTGCAAAAGTACTTAGTATTTGTTACATGCACAACTTACATGCATGAGTTAATTAATTACTGCAATGTTCCCTACAGCTAACAGGCCAAAGTCTTTCTAAATATAATACTTTCCAATTTTTTCCACCTACCTCTCTCTTTCACATCTTAAAGGACTCAATTTAAACATCATTTCTGCTAAGAAGATTTTTTTGTTTCAGTAGTGACATAAATTTATTCCTTGTGCGAAAATCCCACAATAAATCATTCCCCCACTCTGAATTCGTAGAAGGGTGATTGACACACTCATCTTGGGAAGAACCTGGAGGTGAGATTCAGAGACTACTATGTGTTTTCAAGTGAAATGGTGCAGATCAGTTTACCTTTGTGTTGCCTCCACTGAAAGTTCGTCCACGGGAAAGCAGATAGATGCCCAGCGTAGGAATCATGAGATGATCACTCGCTAGCTTTCTGGTGACACTGTACATCTTACTGGTTTCAGGGCCATTCCTTATGATTCTGTAACTGGCCCCAGAGTGCTCTCCATTCTCTGGAGTGCCATGACCCATCCACTACAGAATATCATGCTGATAGGGGTGTTATGGTACCAGGGTGAGTGTCGCTAAGACTTTTTAATGAGGCAGACTCGGGTAGGTCTGTGTGGATTTAATTTTGAGATAACTTCTGTTTTCCCTGCTCAGCACTCAGCATAGTTGGACTCCTATAAATAAATCATGCCCACCCCCAACCAACTCGTATGGCCCACTCTCTGCCCTCACTTTAAAATTTCTTAATTACACCTGAACCTTCTAACTATTTACATGGCTTTGATGTTTCTATATGCACCATTCTACCCCCACATACTCATGTCCTTTTTTGTCCAGCTTAATTTCCAAGTCCTTCATTACATCACTAATTTATTTGCTACTCAAATTGTACTTCCCTGGGAGAATACTACACCCTCCACATCATCTCTTTACCTCTAACACTTTTGTTTTCTGAAAGATATTTTTCTTGGAGTGAGTCTTTCTCTGGAGTCATCGGTTATTTCTTCACTCAAAAATATTTTATTGACAAGTAAATATGCTCTTCTGTCTCTTGTATTCAAAACACCCTCACACTATCAATGCCTAATCTCCTTTAACTGTAATCCTATTTTTTACTTCATCAGCATTTTACAAAAACAGTTTATATAGTCAGTGTCTAAACCTTTCTACCTCCCATTCTTTCCCAAGTCTTTTCCATTCAGTCTTTTCTTCTTCTGCTGCTGCTCTAAGGTCAGTAACAATTTGCGGATTGCCGGTCCTCATTTTGCAATATTTGAAGCATATATTCTATTTCTGAAATGATCCCCCGGAGACAGCTTCTTTGATTCTTCTGCCTTGCCTTTAGTATTGAGTTGGTTGTTCCTTGGCTTAGTCTCAACTGCTCCTTTCCTTTTTAGGTTCTTATTTTATATTTGTGACTCAGTCCCAAGACTTTAGGTACTGCTTGTCCTAAATTTATGTCTACAACCTGACTAATGACCCTGTCAAACATTTGCATATGAAATGGCCTATTTAATATTTACTGATGCTTAGATTTTCTTTCTGATTTTCAATAACTCTTCACTTTAACCTGTTATTGGTTAATCGTGCACAACCCAAGACCGACCTATCTGGATAGCACTTCTTTTTTTTTTTTTTGAAACAGGGTCTCACTTTGTTGTTCAGGCTGGCCCTGAGCTCACTATGTAGCCCAGGCAAGCCTGGAACTCAGCAATCCTCCTGCCTCTGCCTCCCAAGTGCTGGAATTACAGGCGTGAGCCACCACGCCCAGCACTATGGTATGTGGTATTGATTGCTGGTGGGCGTGAATCTCCACGCCCAGCATTGTACGTGGTTTCCGGGGATCGAACTCGGGACCTTGCGCTTGAGAGGCAGGCGTCAGACCCACTGAGCTAACACTCCGGCCCCTGGATAGCACTTCTTATCATTGAGCCAAAGTTACACTGTATACGCATATGCTCAAGTGACAACATACAGAAATTGTTGATGCTACTTGTCAACACAAATTAGACAGTTTTATTGACTTTTACTTCTGAAATACATTTAAAATTATTGTAATTTTCTACACAATTTCTTCACTCCAAAATACTCTCATCTCTAACCTAGAATATGACAGTAGTCTTCTGGTTGTATTACTCTTTCCTCCAGTAAAATCCACTTACCACATGACAGCCAAGTCAATCCTTTGAAAATATAAGTAGAATTATGTTACAGTCCGGAAATGAAGTGTAAATGAATGTGATCGAGATTATTCATTCCTTCAGTGAATCTTGTTTGTCATTTCAGGCTTGCCTGCTTGTTTTCTCCCCTCCCTCATACCAGGTTTCCTTTGGTTTTCTTAGTGAAAAAAGTGTGGATGATTTACTGAAAAAAACTCAAAGCTATTGGCTTTGTTTGGCAAGTTAAGTCATTGTTCCCCCCAATTTGACTTCTAAATTCCTGCAGAGAAGTTCACTGTTGACCCAGCTGATTCAGAGTCCAACTCAGCCCTGATCATTTCCACTTCCACAATACACTAGAAACAAAATTTGTTTAACTTTTGTGTTTGCCTATACTTATCTCCATGCAGTATAATCTAGTCTGAGGAGAAAAAAAAATGTCATTCCTACTTTGAAATAATTGCTGCCTCTCTTGTTTAAACAAGCTTGTTTATTTCTTGTCTGTATGTTTAGTGTTTCCAGAGACAGAATACTAAAACTTGAGGTTAATATTTTGTAGAGAAATATAATTTTCTATTTATATGGCTGTCTCTTCAGCTTTGGCAAAGCCGTAGTGAAGAAAAATAACGTCTGAGTAATTAAAAGTGATAACTGAATGGGATACTGTTACAAAAGAACTGACTTTATATTTAGCATCAAACAGTAGGGATTCCTTAGCACCAGAAAAGAGCTGTAACTGCAGATATTTATAATCATTCTGAAATAATCTCTCACAGAATCATTGCTCTCCTTTAAAAAAACAGCAACAAATCCCAATTCATTTTAGAGCTTTCCTAAATTCTCCTACAGGGTACCACGGGGCCCACACTGCAATTTTGAACTCTCACTCTAAGCTACCCTGGTCTCCAAGATGCAACATCTTCTCTAGTCTCAGGCATAGTACGTGCTTCTCCTGACAAGGCTGTTTTAGAGCTGATTGTCTTTTTTCCATGGTGGTAATGATTTTGGGTTTCTCACAAACATAAAGTGACCTAACTTTTGAAAATTAGAAGCAATATACTAAACTATGTCCTATTCTCATTTGACAGTCATTCGTAAATCCCAAGCTCATAATTACCAACTGAATCTTTGCTTTCCACATTTGATTCCTGAAGTCTCTCTAAGCTTGAGTCTTATCTCAAGTAACATCCCTATAAGCGGTATAAAATTTACTATCTTGACCCAAAGAAGATTTAAGAAAATAACTCCCCAACCAAATTCTATTACTTCAACTCTGACTACTTGGTACTAGGTTTTGATGCTTTCTTACCTCTGTAATATCTTACAACCAGAGTGATCAAAATAATCAGAGAGAAATAAAATCTTCACTTTAGATTTTACCTTCAAAACTAAAATATTTACTGCACGTGAACAAATTAAACCTCAAGTTTGCTCTCATTTTTAGGGAGATGATAGTTGTTTTCCTGTGGCTGTCTGTAATGGATTTTCTGGTCACTTATGAAAAAAATTGCTGCTACCCAAATTTTGTCGTCTAAAATAATATACTACGAGGTAAGAAGATAATTGGTTATCAATTTTGAATGATAAAAGGTGTCAAAATCACTTTACTTATGTTTCAGGGACTTATTTTGTTTTATTTTATTTTTAGTCTTGTTTTGAGACAGGGTCTCACTTTGTAGTTCAGGGTAACACTGAACTTACTATGTAGCCCAGGCAAGCCTCAAACTGAGCAATCCTCCTGCCTCTGTCCCCCAAGTGCTGGGATTATAGGGGTGAGCCACCACACCTAGCTCTTTGTTTTTAAAATCATTTTATTAGTACATGTTCAGAGAACATAATGATTACATTCATTATGAAGTTATGAACATAACACATAACACATCTTAGTTCTTTTCAAATCTTCCTTTTTTTTTTTTTTTGAGGCAGGGTTTCACTTTGTAGTTCAGGCTGGCCCTGAGCTCACTCTGTAGCCCTGGTAAGCCTTAAATACAGCAATCCTCCTGCCTCTGCCTCCCGAGAGCTGGGATTATAGGCATGAGCCACCGCGCTCAACTCTTAGTACTCTTCCAATTTGTGAAAGATTTGCTGTAGACCAAGTCTAAACAAAAACGAGGATCTAGGGACTCCAACCCATTAAATCATCATTTCTTCTGGTAAATTCTAAAATACATCCTCACACTATATGTCAAAGTGAGTTTCTTTGATTGGAAGTTCCTCAGTTGGCACTTTTCCTAAAATATAAAAGTGGTTTTTTTACCTTTTAAATTCACTCTACCTAGATGAAATTTTGTGCTTGAACTACGAATACTTTGAGCTCTTTTAATCTACTTCTGGGATCTCATGATTCCCAAATCTACTAAACCTAATTTCCCAAAATTGACTGATGTTTCTTCTGCTTCTGTCACCAACAATTAAGAAACCAGGACAGTTTTACTTTGGATCTGGTAATAAAGACCTTACTCTTGGAGTACTACCAAACTTTGCATCTTGCTTCCATACCCTGCCTCAAGTTTCAATTTTCAAACTAAGCTACTGAGTCCTCCCTCCTTAATAGAACTATCCCAATACATATATGTTGTTTGAGATTGTACCTCTTAATTTTTCCTGTCTCATTTGATGTCAATCAGGCCATAATCAACAATGCCTAAAAGTATTTTATCATTTTCCTACACCAAATCTTAAAGAAAACTTGGCAGAAGTTCCTAATGTGCTAGCTGAGGTCATAGGAACCACTAAGATTTAGTATAAAGACTAAGCAAAGAGGATTTGAACTGATAACAGGTGACAGTTTGAGAGGATGAGCCAAGATATTTGGCAATGACAAAGCATGGTCATGAAGACCAGGAATAATTTGTGTCCATTGAGAATTGCTACCTGGCACTCTTAAAAATCAGTATCCAAGTGCTGGTACCCAGCCTGGGATTAGCGTGTCAGTGAATTAACTCCTGTCCCTCCATTGCTCGTGCTACCAAGTAAGAAATCAGCACAGTTTTATTTTGGATCATTACTATTTCAATGCAAAAAAGATTTAAGACAATAATTCCCCAACCAAGTTCTACTTCAAATGTAGGAAGCACCAATTTTGGAATTTACCACAAAAGTGGTTTTTAGACATTGGTGTTTGGGGAACCTAAAAAAATGCAGGTTCATAGGCTTGACCAAGCAAAGATTTTGTTCACTAGGTCTTTTGTCAGATGGAGGGGTCACATTTTTGGAGAAGGTAGCCTAGGTGATTTTAATATGCCTGTAAGGATTATACACTGAGGAATTCTCACCACATGAGATCATACTATGTCTTGCAACCAAAGCACCAAGTAAGAAGCAAATTGGCTTCTGTGTTGATGTCTATCATGTTCCTTCTTTCTGAGACAGAATATATGACCTAAAGAGGAGAAATGTATTTTAGCTCACGGTTTGCAGAGGTCTTAGTCCATCATCAGTCATCTCCAAGGGAGAAGGCTGTGGGCAGAGGGAGGCTGCTTATAGAATCCAGGATGTAGGGCCGGAGGGTTAGCTCAGTGGTTCTGGTGCCTGCCTCGCAGGCTCAAGGACCTGAGTTCGATCCCCGGTAACCACATAGAATGCTGGGCATGGAGACACGCCCACCAACAATCAACACCGCATACCACAATGCCGGACGTGGTGGCTCACGCCTGTAATCCCAGCACTCGGGAGGCAGAGACAGGGATTGCTGAGTTCCAGGCTTGCCTGGGCACCATAGTGAGCTTAGGGCCAGCCTGAACTACAAAGCGAGACCCTGTCTCCAAAAAGCAAAAACAAACAAACAAAAAAGAATCCAGGATGTAATGAAAGACAAGAGTGATAGACCTTTCCCGGCCTTACCCACAGTGACATGCCATGTCTGACCTGATTCCACCTCCCAATACCACCTTTAGTTATAAACTTATTGATGGGCTAATTAATCCACTAATGATTACCAGATCCTTATGATCCATTCACCTCCCAAAAGCTGTACCTAGGAGCACACAAGACTTTGATGGGGATATCTAAATATAAACCATAATAAATGGGAAAATTAATAAGAATAGAGACAACCAGCAGAACCCTGAAATGCATGTCAAATTTCTCAAATGTAATGATGTAAGTTTTAAACTTAGCAATTATGTCTAGCCTTTTCATATGACTTTCTGAAAGTAAGTTTTGGATTCTCCTCAACATCCTTTGTTTTGTAGATTTCAAACTAAAGACATTTAGTTTAATATATTTATAGTAAAAGCACCTACATGTGATCTGAAATGTCTTAAATGCTCATCCTGTCACTTTTTTTGAAAGAAGGACTATTGTTATATGAATCTGTTAAGGCCCAGTCACAAGCATGATTCTGTAATGTGTAGTTCAGTAGATCATATCCCTTACTTAGTGATTGGAGATGCAGTTAGTTTCCAGGAGTACTGCTATCCCTTCAACAGAATATGATGTTGAGGAAGTGTGTTACTGTGGTCATATCAAAACTTTTTATGTTGAAAGGGGTCCTTGAGTGCTGATACACAGTAGAACTTACATAAAATTAGAAAGCAGTGAGCCAATGCGTCTTAGCTCTTCTCAAATGAGGAATTCCTCACTACATACTGGCTCATGTGACCTACCAATGGAGGCATAATACCTTCCATGAGCGGCATGGAAGTGTCATGGAGTAATGTTCACTCACAGGGATCCTTTGTGCCACTTGTTTGCACATTAAATGGCAAATGAAGTGAAGACAACCTTATCATAAGTTTTTCAGTGTAAACTACCAGTTGCAGATTACTGTAGCTCAGCAGACACTGAAAACTTGAACTATTGAATATCAATAATGATCTTAAACACAGTTTCTTTATTGTGGGTTACAAGGCACTATATTGCAGCTTAAAGTGCATGTGAGGGAGATCAGTGGAAATACAATGGCTCCCTAGAAATGTTAGTTTTAAAGATCCATTAGATTGACCACCTTGTAATGCTACTGTGATGTTTTCATTTGGGGAATGGTTTTCATTACCCCACCACCACTTGAAAACCCCTATGGTGCCTCTCAGTTTGTTCTCAAGCTGAATTCAGTTTCCTGATACTGAGTGTAAGAGTCTGATTTCTTTATTTACCTCCTTAAAAGTTGCTATTTTTTACTTTTCCATGTTCCCAGTCCTGTATTGCTCCAACCCCAATTATTTTTTGAAAGCTTCTTCATTTTCATATTTGCAGTTTTTTTTTTCTCTTCAAAAAGCTCCTCAACTTATCTTGTTATACCAGTTAACATTTTCTTTACCCTGCAACAGGCCTGAGGTGCCCAAGGAGACCTAGGAGGTTTCATCTCCAACCCTGTCTTCCAAGGCTGTCTCTCAGTTGGTCTCTGCGGTAGGGTAACACTTCAGTCTTTGAGTGAAAATCTCCTCCAGGGTGTTGGTCTTATCCCTAGTCTGTCTGTTGGTTGTCAATTCTGCTGCCCTGTCCTGTGGAGAACACAGGAGTAAAGTACACTTCTCCTCTCCCACCTGGGTTATGTGAGGCCTGGGCCTGAGGAAGCAGTGGGGGGGGCATTTGGGGGGCATGGGTCTTCTCTCTTCCCTTCTTCCACACACATGGGGTACAGCACTGTCTGTAGTTTTCTTCAAAATCAGATTCATACTCAAATGGACGTACCTTCAGGACATACTCATAAGTGAAATAAATAGGTGACAGATTTGTAAATATTGCTTCTTTTCTCTGGTATGAGAAACTGAAGTTGTAATTGTGTTCTAGAATGCATGATCGATATTGTGAATTAGTAAATATTCAAAGGGAAATGGAGTTTAGGGGTAAATAATGAGGAAAGAAAAAAATTGATGGTTAAAAAAAGGAAACAAAGCTAGTGTATATAGGGCTGGGGGTAGTATGGTGTATAGGGGAAAGGGAAAAATGAGAATTAAGTCATGTCATATACTGGTACAAATTCTCAATGTGGAATGTAATTGTGATGTGTATATATATAATGTACCAATAAAATGTACCAATAAAAAGTCAGGTTCATCTCTCTGGTTCCTGGCTGATCTGTGTCAGCTTCTATCCGTTGGATAATGTGGGTGTTATGCTTTCCACCTAGATGTACTACCAAAGCCTGCATCCATTAGATAATGGATGCCCCACCCTTTGTGGGAGGCACCAATCAATAGGCTTTCAGCCTGAATGGAATTCAAGGCCTAGGCCAGTGGCCAATAATACTCTTATCCATTGGCCCAAGATGTCCTTTAAAATTTATTTCCCAACAGTTCCAAAGTTTTAATGTATGAGTTTTCACTTTCTTAGTTGAGCTTATTCCTAAGTATTTTATTGTTTTTGATCCTATTGGAAATGTGATTGCTTTCCTAATTTCCTTTCTAGATAATTTGTTATTAATGTATAAAAATGCAACTGATACGGTAGGTTTGTTTTCTCTCCTACAATATTACTGAATTAATTTAAAGTTGATTTAATTTGAGTGACAAGAAATATGAAACATATTTTTATCTACCAGCCTTATTGTTTTTAGTAATTTTGGATAAACAAATAACTTCTTTTATATTTTCCCAATAATATAAACTAGTAATCGAACTAATAATAGTCCCAGCTCAGGTGCCATACATGAGCATCCTCCATCTGTAACCTTCTCATATAGAATCAGTCACAAATTTTCAGTATAGTGACCTGCCTTTTTCTGTACCATTCTGTACAACTAGTATTTAGAGCCTCAGTGTCATTTTTTTTTTTGGTACAGTATACCTGGTTTATATAGGACCATAAATTTTCCTGATTGTACTGTGCAGTACTATGCTGTAATTTTAGGTTCTATTATACATTTCATACTATATGTAGGAGTTATATACATAAAAGCAAAGTCATCATCTGGGTGCATCTTTTGACCATTTCTTTGTCCTGAATATTGAAATGTACATACAACATAGAATTCCTCATTTAGCAACCAATTCAGTTAACCACCCAGGTGCAGGAACTTCTCAGAAGTTGGTCATTAAATAAGGAGTGTCCATACCTAGAGAGGTGCTGGACCTGCCAGCAGATATTAATGACCTACAAGTCAGTTTAGAAAACTCTGTAAGGGGTGCATCGGATGCAACCTATTTCTGTGTCATGAGCCTTGTTGCTATCAAGTCCACAAGTAAAACTACAAACAAACCCATGACTTTAGTTGTGCTATAGATATACACTTTTCCTGAACTTTGCCTATGTCTTATTTATTATGAATTTGTCTTTTAATTTGGTATTGTTTGAAGGCTTTCTGATGAAAGCATATAGCCCATTTCCCCTATCATCGGTCAAAATTTAGAAAGTTGCTGTATTTGTCTTTCTCACTATTAAAAAGTTTGTTCTTTTCTCTTTACCATCTTTCGTAGATTTTTTTCTCTTTACTGAGATTTCCACCCACAAAAGATTAACTAAATCCTTTGTGAGGCACTTTTCTTTCTATCTATGAAACCATTGTGTTCTCTGTCTTGCTAATTGGAAGCCATCCATATGGAAGTTTTGAAGTTGAATATTTTAATGGCAAGCTTTCCTTTTTAAAGTGTATGTCTTTGCTTATATAGATGATTGGTTATTTCAGGCACAGATGATTTGAGAAGCAAGCAGCAGAAGTAACAGTCAATCTGTGAAAAAGGTTCCTTTATTTAATATTCATATTGTATTTAATGAATTCTAAATGTATATTGTAATTCAGGTGAAAGAATTGCTATAATCTTAAAGGTTATAAAGATCAAATCAGATTTAAATCAGATTTACCAAAAGTCAGAGTCAGAATATAAGTGATAAGATTAAAATAGAAACACATGCTTGTTTAAGTTTATGAAGTATAAAGCAGACTGTCTTGGTTACTTTTCTCTCATTGGTGAGACAAAATACGCACCATTCAAAATTAAAGCAGAAAATGTTTTGGCTTACAGTTTTTAGAAATTTCAGTCCATAATCAGCTGACTCCAAGGCCAGTGGCAGAGGGGCAACAGTTCATGGTGTTAGAAAACAGCAAAAACAAGAGACTTTAATAGAATCTTTCTACCCCTTTTATGTTATTCAGACTAATTAGGGTAGGTACAACTCACAACCTTAATCCTAGTGCCCTTGGACCTAGTCCAACCATGAATCAATCACACACTGTAGATTCTGCCATCTCTTTAAAAGCATGAAGTTTTGGGGCCATCGAAACACAAACCATAGTACACGCCATTGATAATTCATATCAGAACTTCACCTGCTAATGTAACCTGAATGGAATTCCAGCTAAGTTTGTTAGTTTTGAAGTTGAAAGAATCATAAAGGCATTAAAGGAAGATTTTGGTTTATACTAAGATTCCCTCCAGTAAGGTCAGAAGATTGATCAAACTGAATTTACCCTTTTAGATGTAAATATGATCCATTGGAAATGTAGTTATGGATAATGTTTAAAAACTAGAAAATCCACGTGTAAAATGACTTGGGATTTGGGGATTTTTGTTTCTGTATTACTATTCATTATTTACAAATATTTATCGAGCAGCTACAGGTGTTTGATCACAGGAAAGGAGTGATACCAGAGAAATAAAATATACAAGAGGAGGAGCAAATGGATAAGAGCCAGCAGTTTTTTTTTTTAACTTTTGAATGGTCACTGGAAAATATGACTTTAGTAAAATACAGAAAACTGCAGGAGCACCCATTTCTATATACTGAGAATACAACAATTGGCCTTTCCTGAGTAACTGGCAAGATAAAGCCTTTGTTCTTCCTTCTTGAGTGCTTGCTTTTGCTAGTCTAAAAGGTGCTACATCACACTAATGATGTTGCAAGATAAATTGTAGTTAGGAGTTTAAGAAGCAACTACGTACTTGAAATATTAATAATAAATTTTAGAAAGTCTATTAGAATGTTTAGATTTTTATTTGAACTTCAGTGAAACCATTTAAAATACTACAAAGAGTGTGTTTCTCATTCATAAAACCTCTATTGACAAATTGTTAGTAACAAGGAATTATTCCTTTACTTACAAACTGCTTCTGCAGCCTAGAATTGATCCAATGGATATATTTTGCTGATTATTGCAATATTTTCTTATGTAGTGCAAGATTCAAAAACGCTTTGCAAGATTTTTATTTTTTCCATTACTATTTCACATTTAATTACATTTTTGGGGACTACGTTTCTTAAAGAGGTTACTTGAAATTCAGAATACAATTTATGCCTATAAGAATTATCATTACCAGCAGGGAGAAATGCAAAACATTTCTGTAGATAGAGGTTGTTAGTGTTATACACCCACATTAAGTACTGTAAAGGAGAAATTATATATCAGGGGCAAGCTTGCTTGGGTTCAAATTCCCGCACTGGCAGTAGCTATGTCTGACATTAGACAATTTTCTTAGGGATGTTTTCTTATCTATAAGATGCAGAGAAGAATAACACCTGCCTCATCAGACTGTTCTAAGTGATCAATAAATGTGAGAATATGTAATAATGTAATATTTTCTTTCTTTACAAATCAATCCTCAAAATTCAATAAATTAAATAAGAAAAGTTTACTTCTCATCAGATTAAATCTAATGTGTCATAGCATTTATATTACACTGTTTTTGCTCTTGTTTTCAAGGTAAGATAATTTAACTCCACTTTGAATAAAAGAATATAATTCTATAATATCCTTATTGCCAAATGTTCAAGAATCTGTTTACATTTAATATAGTTTATTAATTATTTATTCATTTGCAATATGGCACAGCGAAATGTGCTAAATCCCTGAAGCATACAAAGAGAACAAAATATCTGAAATCGGGCCAGAGATTTAGCTCAGTGGTTCCGGCGCCTGCCTCGCAAGCGCAAGGTCCTGAGTTCGATCCCGGTAACCACATACAATGCTGGGCGTGGTGACTCACGCCCACCAGGCATCAATGCCACATACCACAGTGCCGGGCGTGGTGGCTCACGCCTGTAATCCCAGCACTCGGGAGGCAGAGACAGGAGGATTGCTGAGTTCGAAGCTTGCCTAGGCTACATAGTGAGCTCAGAGCCAGCCTGAACTACAAAGTGAGACCCTGTCTCAAAAAAAAAAAAATACTACAGTGAATGATTAGATAAGATTTATAATGATTGCCTAGGATTGCTTTTGCTATCCTGGTTTCTTGTGTTTCCAGATGAATTTTTGAATTATTTTCTCTAGCTCTGTGAAATATGGGATTTCAACTGGGATTGCCTTGACTCTGTACAGTAGTTTTGGCAGTATGGCCATTTTGACAGTATTGGTTCTTCCAACTCAGGAGCAAAGGATGTCTTTCTATTTTCTGATACCCTCTTCGGTCTCCCTTTTCAGAATGCTATAGTTGGTGGGAGTGTAGATTGTGCAACCACAGTGGCAATCAGTGGGGAGAGTCCTTAGAAAACTAGGACTCAAGGTCTCATTTGACTCTGCTATTCCCCTACTAGGTATATACATGAAAGAATTAAAAGAAACATACCACAGTGACATACATGCACCCATGTCTATAGTAGTTAGGTTTGTGATAGCTGAATCTTTAAAATAGCCCAAAGGACCATCAACAATAAACTGGATAAAAATAAGTGTTTTTTAAAGTAAATGATGTATTACTCAGCCATAAAGAATGATAAATTTGATTTATTTATACTCAAATGAATATGCCTTGAGGACTTACTCATAAGTGAAAAAATAGGACAAAGATATGTCAATACTGTATCTTTTCTCTAGTATGAAAAACTGAAAGTATAAATGAATCCCAAAGTGTACCAATAAGTCAATTTAAAAAAGGAGATGTATTATGGTAAAAACACATTTCCATTAATCTCCTTCAGAAAACTCCTCCTTGCATCAAGCACACTTATCACATTCTTGGCTTTGTGTCTTTTACTGTAATAAGTGCTTATAAAATTTAATTAGTCATGTATTTTCCCATAACCTCTAGGAACACACTGAAGGACCTATCCCACTTGTAGTGCCACAACTTCACAATCTCTTTTCTTTGCTTTATATTCATGAGGAATAGTTAATTGTTAGTTTGTCTTGTTTGCAAAGCAAGCACTGGAACTTTAAATCAGCTTAAATGTAAAGCACTTCTTCCTCTTCATCAGAGTGCTCTAAAATTCTAATTCAGATACAAGAAAAACCTTAAGACTTATGAGAAACCCATAGCCAGCAGGCCTAGACTAGTTTTCCTCCACGGAGGTGTACAACTCTTTCTTATATAAAAATTATCTCTAAACTTTTTTATTTGGGCATTTTTGCAACATTATTCCACAGACAAATACTGACAGGAAAATTATTTCTCAAGAGCATACTATCATTTATATATATATATATATATATATATATATATATATATATATGTATATATATATATGTGTGTGTGTATACATATATATATATATGATGGACATATATATATATATGATGGACATATATATATGATGGACATATATATATATATGATGGACATTTTATTTTAGTAATTTCAATGAATCTTTTAAAGCCTCAGGAAAGAATGTGCTAAGTAGGCAGCTTTCCTCATGTCAGGCTTGATCTTTTTTTTTTCTAAATTACTTAGGGAATGAGAGGAAAAAATGATGATAATGGGAAAATATTGATTTTCTACTTCTATAAAAAATTTCATTGGTATTTTGATGAGAATTTCATTGAAGCTATATCATTTTGGAAAATGTGGTCATTCTAACTATTAATCACTCACCAATCCAATTATTTAAATATAGGATGACTGAAAATCATATTTTATTCATTATATTTTATAAGATAATATAATAGGAAATATAAAAATGACAATTTTATTGAATTTATTTGGTAATTTTTCTGCATAAGGTATATCTCAAAAACTCAATATACAACATTATAATCTGCACAGTAGTATTTAGTCTCTTTCTGAATTCTTTTTGCATTATTGTCTTTATTTGAACACTATATTTTAAATGGCTGTGTTGACCTTTCATTTTTCTGTACATAGTATAATTTCAATAAAATGTCTACTCACCAACCATAATGGTGATGACTTCTGTGATGAACATCCAGGTTGGTGTTTTGTATCCTGCGTTTTTCTTTTTTCTTTTTTTTCTTTTTTTTTTTAAGACAGGGTCTCACTTTATAGTTCAGGCTGGCCCTGAGCTCGCTATGGAGCCCAGGCAAGCCGCCATGAACTCAGCAATCCTCTTGTCTCTGCCTCCCGAGTGCTGGGATTACAGGCGTGAGCCACCACGCCTGGCATTCTATGTGGTTACCGGGGATCGAACTCAGGACCTTGTGCGTGCGAGGCAGGCGCCGGAACCACTGAGCTAACCCTCCGGCCCTATCCTGTGTTTTTTAATTACTTTGTCTATTAAATAATTTAACTGTAAATGAATTCTTGTACTTCCTTGTTTTGAATAAATAACAAAGGGGAGCCATATTGTTTGACCCAGAAAGTGCATAAATAGTTTTACAATATTTTTTCTTTGCTTTTGATTATGGGGTAGCTTGTGAGAGGCTGGTCAACTCTGTCAACACCACCCATAGAATTAATATAATCACTGACCAATATTGGGATTTTTTGTTTCATTTCTTTTTCAAGTTTTATTATTTCTGTAGATGAATAATTGATTGTAATAAAACATCTTTTTTGTCTTTCTACTTCATGACACACATTTTTCTCTCTGATATTCTCACATTTCTCCTTTATTCAAATTTTTCTTTTGCAGACCTTTTGGCACTTCCTTCCTATTCAGCCTCTGTGACCCCAATATTGTTCTATATTGTAAAAGACTATGACTTGAGTTCTGGAGAAGTATAAAATTTATGTCTAACATATTTATGAAAAGTTTTATAGATTATATCACAAAATCATAGGTTATTTTTAGAAATAAACATGAATTTATAAAAGAAAAAGAGAATTCATTGGATTTCACTAGAAATAAACATTAAAGGCAAATGCAATGTTCTAAGTAAAACCATATGTGCAAAATAGTCAATAAAACCAAACAGACATACGAGGGGATCTCATGCAAACAAGAACTGACTCAGGCAAGCAAGAAATGACTCCTGTCATGGCTAGGGATTTAGCTCAGTGGTTCTGGCACCTACCTAGCAAGCGCCAAGTTCCTGGTTCAATCCCCGGTAACCACATACAACAATACCAGGCATGGTGGCTCACGCCCACGGGCAATCAGTACCTCATACCACAAATGCCGGGCGTGGTGGCTCAAGCCTGTAATCCCAGCACTCAGGAGGCAGAGGCAGAAGGATTGCTGAGTTCGAGGCTTGCCTGGGCTACATAGTGAGCTCAGGGCCAGCCTGAAGTACAAAGTGAGACCCTGTCTCCAAATAAAGAAAGAAAGAAAAAGAAAAAGGAAAGAAAAGAAATGACTCCTGCCAGAGGAAATGCTCAGAATAACCCATATGTAAACAAATCTACTGCCAGAGCAACTCTCTGGGTAAACCACTGAGTGATTTAATTCTTTCAGTCCATATAATCAAGAATATGAGCTATCTTTCTATTTTTGTGCGTGCTCTGTAATTTCTTCTCTTAGTGTTTCATAAAACAGTGATAATTCAGTTGTTAAATGGCTCTAAGTGCAAACATTCCACTACCGAGACATCTAAGTTTAAAGAAAAAAAAAATCTCCTAGGTACTCCTAACTTTGCTTGGTAGTCAAATTGAAAATCAGATTTGAAAAAAAAAAAATCTACATGCTTGAAAAGGTTGATGCTTTAGTCTAAGCACTGCTGTCGACTAGACAACGTAATGCCTGCATTAGAACTTTTGTGCTTTGTGTAGAATATTACAACCATAGCTCCAATTAAAGTTAGTGATACTAGCAGAGAAGCTAAGAAGAAAACTTATTGTGAAAACCACAGTAGAGTTAAAGAAGGAAACCACTGTGAACTTTGTTAAGTTTTGGGGCCTCAGAACTGTTTATTTCATTTTACATTATTTCTTATGGAAAAAAAAATACATCAGTTCTTGAACTTTTTGGTGATCAAAGATGAATTTGGAACAAACTGAGTTCTGCAACTGAGGCATCCTTACATTCATTGCAGAGATTTTTCATTTCTTTGGTTAAGTTTGTTTCAAAACTTTACATATTTTGCAGCTATTGTAGTTTAAATTTGTTTTAGTGAAGTCATTAGTGCATTAAAATACTACTATTCTTGCATGCTAATTTTGTGGCCTACATCCTTGCTGATTTTTAAAGCAGTTCTAACAGCTTTTTGATAGAAATGTAGGTTTTTCTATATATCACATCATGTCATCTGCACTTATAATTTAGCTTCTTCCTAATATTGGTGACTTTTATTCTCTTCTCTTCCTAATTGCTTCTGCTATGACTTCCAATTCTAGAGCAAATAAAAACAGAGAAAGTGTATGTAGATTTCTTGTCTCCCATTTTAAAGAAAATATTTTCAGTTTTTACACACTCATTACAGAAGTGGACTGTTATTTTTTGGACATATAACCATGGACATTTTGAGATATAGCCTTTGTATCTAATTTGTTAAGAGTTTATTGTGAAAATGTGTCAAATCTTATTAAATGCTTTTTCTGTATATACTGAAATTATTATATGGTTTTGTCCTTCATTCTACTCACACGTGTTATTGCTTTGGTTGGTTTGCCCGTGTTGAAACGTCCTTGTAACGATGGAATGAGTCGCAGTTGGTTGTGCATATGATCTTTGTGATGTGCTACTGACTTAAATTTGCCTTTTGGAGAATGTCTGCATCTGTATTCATCATGGACATGGATCCATAATTTGCTTTTGTTTTTTTTTTAATTCTAATTTTATTAGTACAGGCTTACAATACATACATTCACTGTGAGGAATTGGTTCATGTACATAGTATCCTTCAATTATTTTTTCTGCCCTCCATCCTCATTTAAAAAAATTTGATTTTATTGTTACATTTTCAACATACAGCATGATCACATTTCACTTTGAGAATTTGTACCTGTACATGACACATCTTGATTCTCATTTTCCCCTTTCCCCTGCCCTCTCTACAGCCTCCAGCTCCTGATTACATAAGCTGTTCTTTTTTTTTTACTATCAAGTTTTTTCTTTCCCTTCTTTACTTTCTCACACACACCTTTTCCCTTTTCCTTTTGTACATTTTCTTCCTATTTCATATTACCTATCATACATTTTTAGAACTCATTTATACCTTCAGTTTCTCATACCAGAGAAATTATATGTTATTTACACATCTGTGGCCTATTTATTTCACTTATGCATATGCCTGGAGGTGCATCCATTTGAGTATAAATGACAAATTTATCATTTGTTTTGTACCAGGAATCAAACTCAGGCCCTTGTGCATCCAAAGTTGGCACACTACCGCTTGAGCTAAATCCCCAGCCCCAAATTTGTCCTTCTTTATAGCTGAATAAGACTCCATTTCATAAAGAAACCACACCTTCTTTGTCCAGTCTCCTGTTAATGGGCATTTAGGCTGTTCCCAAGATTTAACTATCACTAATTGAGCTGCTATAAAGCTGAGTATACATATGTCACTATGGTATGATGCTTTTAATTCTTTTGTGTATATACCTAGCAGGGGAATAGCAGGGTTAAATGGGACCTTGAGTCCTAGTTTTGAAAGGCATCTCCACACTGATCTCCATAATGGTTGACCAGTCTATATTCCCACCAACAGTGAAGAAAGGTTTCTTTCTCCTCACTGCCCTGCCAGCATTTGTTATTGGTTTATTTCATGATAGCAGCCATTCTTTGTGGAGTGAGATGGACTCTCGTCATTTTCATCTGTATCCCTGTGTAAGTCCCGAAGGGCTTACGGTCAGGAGTCGTCGCCCAAAGGATCACACCACGAGACGGATGCAAAAGCAAGAGGTTTTTAATGGCACACACAGGTACCTGGGCGACAAGTTATCGGAGAACTTGCGCGCCGAGGTTTGCTTGATGGGGATTTTTATAGGGTTTTGCGAGTAAGGCGGGGTTACAGAAGCGAGAATC
>PVIC010019453.1:0-30494 GCA_004025085.1 Thryonomys swinderianus
ACCATTTTACAGATTTATCATATAAGTTAAGTCATATGGTATTTGTCTTTCTGGGCCAGGTATATGCTGATTTCCTCAGAATCCTACATCTCTGATGGAATCTCTACTTTATTCTTGAAAAAGAAAACTGAACAGTCTAATCTTTGCAATGTTAGGGGCCCACTCCTAGTCTGGGATTGCTACTTAGGGAGTTATAATTTATGCTATTTAAAATATATTGATTTTCCCCCCTAAATATTTATTGCAGATAACTGAAAACACACCAAAAAAATTAACAACTTACAATTCATTCACTAGAGAAAAATCAGTTATTTAGTGTATCTCTCCTACAAAATAAAAGTTAATTCACAATATTATAGCTTGTCTTTTTAATTCTCTGGTAAAATCAAACATTTCCCCTTGTCAATTGCATTCTTATGTCATGTAATTACAAATGGATTTTCAGTTTTCATGAACAGAAGCAGATTCATCAGCTTTTTATTTGTTTATTTTTAGTATGCTGGATCATTTAATCAAAAAGATATACAGTGAATATAGACTGATTTAAAAAAAGCCAAGTAGGTTCATTTCAGAAAGGAGAGAAGAAATTAAAACTCACCATCATATCTTAGTGTAGCACCAAATAATCCCTCTTAACCTTTCGGTGTCTATCTTGCCAGACATTTTTCTATGCCTTGACACAAAGGCTTATGCATGGATTACTAGTGAGGCCAAACATTCCTTTATATACTTCTTGGCTATTTATAACTTTCATTTCTGAAATGTTCATGTAATTTGCATTTTTTTCTGAGTGGATTTCAATTTTTCATATGGACTTATATGATCACTTCAGCATATTAAGACCACTAAACAGTTTGGTTTTTAAATTTTAGCAATATCTCCCTCAGAATTTAATTTCTTTTAGCTATTATTTTCTCTTCAGAACTTTAAATTTTAATGGAGTCTAATATACCAGTATTATCCTTTTTCGTTTCTGCCTTTGGTTTAATGTAAGAAACATCTCGGCCACTGTTAAACTATAAAAAAAATCTACAGCTAAGTATGGATTCCCTTCTTTATATTTTAATTTTTAATCCTCCTGGAATTCATTTGGCATAAGGAATTATGCAGTAAGGATCCCAGTTTACTTGTGTCCCCCAGAAGGCTAGCTAACTGTTCCAACATCTTTTTCCCTTTAATTAGAAATGCCAGCTTTAGCATATACACGTAATATTTGTTATTTTTAATTCTCTAAAATCCTCTACAATTGCAATTTTGATTTTTTTCCCTTTATTAGTGAAATTTAGAATGATCCGATTTTTTTTTTTTTTGACATGGTCTCGCTTTGTAATTCAGGCTGGTCCTGAGCTCACTACGTAGCCCAGGGAAACCTCAAACTCAGCGATCCTCCTGCCTCTGTCTCCTGAGTGATTACAGGCGTGAGCCACCACACCCAGCATTGTGGTAGTGGTGCTGATTGCTGGTGGGCGTGAGTAACCATGCGTGGTATTGTTGTACGTGGTTACCAGGGAATCGAACCAGGGACCTTGTGCTTGCTGGGCAGGCACTGGAACCACTGAGCTAAATCCCCGGCCCAAACATTCATCTCTTGCTGCCAGGACTCCAGGAGGCCAGCAGCTCTGCCAGGCTTACCTTGCCTGTGCTGGGTTCCTGCACCTTCTCTTTGCATGTCCCAAACTGAAGGGGCAGCTGTCACTGAGGGCTTGTTGTACCATAAGACAGAAGCTCAGGGACAAACCAAACTTAGGGTGCCTCTTAAAACTTCTGCTCAAGACAGGCCCCTGTTCCTTTCATCCACATTGCACTGGTTACAGTGGTCCCATGGCAAAGCCCGAAGTCAAGAGGACAGCCTCTGTGCCCACTGCAAAGTATGGCTAAAGAGAGAAGTAGAATAACTGAGAACAAGTAAGGTGACCCATCAATGATGCAGAGTGAGAGAAAGCAAACAGAACTAATACAGCAACCATACACCAAGGGTAAAGTCATCGATGGGAAGGAAAAAAATCCCATATGGAGTGAAAAAAGCTAAACTGCTCTTTGTGTAAGAGATGTGCTTAAAACAAAATAACTCAGGATGCTAGAAAGGAAAAGAATAACTACAAAAAAGGAAAAAAGAAATGCCTTCATCTGAAAATTTGATCCCCAAATTCTATACAAAACTCTCTAGGAAATTAACTCAAAGAACATCTCCTTCCCCAACAAACCAATTTCCAAATCGCAAACTTTTGTTTTTAAAAGTTAAGATTCACTTACCTGTAACAGAAATTAGACAGGAAAAAGAAATCAGAGATCTACATTTTATGGGGATTATACCTTCTGGCCAATGTTTACAGAATAAAGGATTTACAAAAGCTGTGTAACATTGTCAAGAAATCTCAGTACTCTCAAATCACGTCCACTGACCACAGCAGGAAAAAAATATATATAAACAGATGAATATCATAGAAAGCAACAAGGACTAAAACCCACTCCTAAAGAATCGGACCATTCTAGGGCCGGAGATTTAGCTCAGTGGTTCTGGTGGCTGCCCAGCAAGCACCAGGTTCCTGGTTCAATCTCTGGCCACCACATCTGACATTACTGGGCGTGGTGACTCACACCCACCAGCAATCAGTACCACATACCACAATTCCGGGTGTGGTGGCTCATGCCTATAATCCCAGCATTCAAGAGGCAGAGGCAGGAGGACTGCTGAGTTCGAGGCTTGCCTGAGATACATAGTGAGTTCTGGCCAGCCTGAACTATAAAGCGAGACCCTGTCTCAAAAAAAAAAAAAAAAAAAAAAAAAAAAAGAATGTTTGCTGTGGTAAGTTGCTGAGATTTTGGGTTGTTCTTACAGCTCCAATACTTTCCTCATCCTTTCCACACATTTTTTTTCTCCTTTCCTTCCTTCCCTCTTTCCCTCCATCCATTTATCCTGAAAAAACTTCTAGTGGGCCAGAGGAAGGAGGCAAAGCAAGCAGGGGATCAGAATCAGGGGATGGAAGGTGGGATGGGGCCGGGCATGGAAAAGCTGGGCTGTGACCTGGACAATTGCAAACCATGGTCAGGTATCTGACTGTGGAAAGAAAGACGTGGAGGCAGCCAGAGCTGAGGTCGCCAAATAAAAGCACAGGTACCACATGAGACATTTATTAAAATCATCTTTAATCTGAAATTCTAATTTATCCTGGCATCCTATATTTTATGTGGTCCCCTTAGATGTAATAAGGCCCGCACTGTTGGGTTAGAATTGGAGGTATTTACATGAAGTTAGAGATTTTTTTTTTTCTAGCCCTGTTCAATCAAACAGCCTGGGGACAACCTAGAGCTATGAGCACATTTAGAATCCAGATCCCAGGTAGAATAATATGCACTGGAAGGAGCTGATGATTAAAAGTGTAGCGAGACCATCACACCGAGGAAATTGGTATATGCAGCGAAGCAAACCTCCCCTGGAGACTGTCTTTTGAATGTTGTGCAGGGCACCACTGGTGAATTAATACTGCCACCTACGTCGTGGATATTTCTGTAAGAGCAGGGAGGCGAACTAAATGTGATCATTGGCCACTGGCAATGTTGCATTTCCATTTCCCTGGGACACGATACTGCTTTACATTTGCTGTTGTGGGTGGGGGCAGAGAAGACTTTTCTCAGGCTTCCCCTGGGCTTCGTCACAACCTCGCTCCCTGGCTCGGGGATGGCATACATGGCGGACTTCTGGGTTCCTCGTGTCTGTCCATTCTAATTTGATACAGGGAAATGATGACTGAATGGGTCCACTGACTCAGTGGTCTGGTCCAAGATCATTACTGCATAATCTTCATATTCTCCTGTTATAATGGGAGCAGGAAGTGGGCTTTGGGTGCTTGAATGTCAGTCAGTTCATACTCTGGGTCAACAATTCTTGTAAGTTTTTGCAATTCCCTTTTTTTGTTTATTTTTTATTTTATTTTATTTATTTATTTTTTTGAGACAGGGTCTCACTGTGTAGTTCAGGCTGGCCCTGAGCTCACTATGACACCCAGGCAAGCCTGGAACTCAGCAATCCTCCTGTCTCTGCCTCCCGAGTGCTGGGATGACAGGCGTGAGCCACCACGCCCGGCACTGTGGTATGTGGTATTGATGGCTGGTGGGTGTGAGTCTCCACGCCCAGCATTGTATGTGGTTACCAGGGATCAAACTCAGGACCTTGTGCTTGCGAGGCAGGCACTGGAACCACTGAGCTAAATCTCCAGCCCCTTTTTTGTTGTTTTTTGAGACAGGGTCTCACTTTGTAGTTCAGAGGCTGGCCTTGAGCTCACTACGTAACCCAGGATGGCCTCAAACTCTCAGCAATCCTCCTGCCTCTGCCTCCCATGTGTTGGCATTACAGGCGTGAGGCACCACATCTGGCTGCAATTCCATTTTCTTTTCCACCAGAAAAATCATCTGATTTAATGGCTGTAAACAACTTCGGGGACAAACTGGGAGAACTACTGAATGCACTTGGCATTTCGCAAGTCTTTGGTTTTCGGGACTTGGCTTCCCCATTAGCCGTTCTGGAACTGAGAACTGGCTCAGGCCCAGCGCTCTGTCTACAATGGAGAGATTTTGTTGGGGCAACTTCTTGCAGCGTCTTGGTCATTCACTCCTGATTTCTTTCAGGTGAATCGTAACGTGATACTCTGCCCACTGAATTTGCCCCCAGGAAGACCATGGTCTATTGACTGTATGTATAGCTCTCTGAGTGATGCCATAAGGACCTCGCCTTTAAATGTGATAATTGGATGATACCTTGCTCTCGCTGGCAAGGTACTACCACAGAAAGATTTCCATTGCTCTCAATGTTTAATTGTGCAATGGGGCTTCTGGCCCTTGGCCTACAAAGGCCAGTAGCCACTGGGCTTCTCAGTAATACCAGAGCCACTGGCATGGCTGGACTCCTTTCTCCCTCTGTAGAAACATCCCTGGCTCTTCTGAGGCACGGTGCTGGCTTGTTGAGGGCTTTTAGACTGTCCTAGTATATTTCTTTATTATATCGACTTCTCTGAGCCTTTAATTCTTTTTCCAGACTGTTTGCTCCATCAGTTTTGGTATTTCTAGCTTATTAATTGGTCCATTCACATGGGCCATGGTATTTTTCCAAGATTCTATGACCCACCCTAGAAGTATATCAGAGGTGTCTTTGGAATTCCTGCCCAGAATGTGTGTCCTAGGGGAGTGACCACACCATGATGAATTCTCCCTTGGCCACCTTTATGTCCTTGGACCCACCTTCCGCTATTTATTCCCATGCACACTTTACGAACTCCTCCATATTTTACCTGATTTTGCATCTCCTGTGGTGCATAGTCTCCATTCCTTTAGCGGAGTAATTCTTCCCCAGCTAAGGTGTGTTGAGATTTAGCCTTGTTTGTCTTTGCTTTTCAAGAGGAACAATGAGACAAGCATTGTGTTTTAGGGGTTGGCATCATTCAGAGTTCAAACAGGAGACAGAATTCATACAATAATTTGAACCAAAAACATATTAAGCAGTAAAATATATTTAACCATGAAAAGGGAGGAAAGAAGACTCTAATGAATATAGAAATAGCACACATAGAAAGCAATTTCTGTTGGTTGGGCCGAGGGAGAACACAAAAGCAAAGGACTAAATCTTTAGAATCTGAGATTGCTCTTTTCTTGCTTGGGGCTGAGTCCAGACCTTCTTGGAGAGGAGGCAGTCACCATGGGAACACAGTGTGTTGGTGATGGGGGAATATTCTAGAAGGCTCAGATGGTCTGGAAGAATTAGCCCACTGGGTAGTCAAGGGCATGGCTGGAGGGTATGGGGAGATTTGAACTGGCTCATAAGAACTGATAAGTTATTACTAGGTTTGTTGCATGCAGATCTGCTGGCAATCAGGCCAAAGAAAAATGACACACTGGAAACAGCATGAAAAGCCCCTTCTCTGGTTATGGTCTTGCAGTGTCATGCCAATGCTCTTTATTGATAATTGCATTGTATCATTTGAAAAGAAAGGAATTATTATAAGGTCTAGTTCTAGGCTCACAAAGCAGAGCAAAAGAAGGGTACACAGGAGCCAGGAGGCAATGAATTGATGACTTGCACAACACCATGCTAACTTACAAAATATGGTGCCAAATTTCTCCCATGCCTTTTGGCCTTTCCCCTCCATTTATTTCTCTCCCCTGTTGAAGCCAGACCGGTCACAGAACTTGGTTTGACTAAAGCAGGAAAAGTTGGAAGGCTTATGAGCTGAGGCCTCAGAAAGCCATCCATGCTTTTTATATGTCCCACTCTTGGAACCCAGGGCCACGACATGAACTTTGCTATGTGGAAGGGCCACATAGGAAAAGCTGAGAAGACCTGGGAAACAGCCACAGCCAACTGGCTGCTGAGAGACGGAAGCTTGTCGGAACAAGCCAGCTCCAGCCAGACCTGCTTGGCTGGGTACAGACACAATGCCACAGCCCAGCCCCAAATGCTAACTCAGAGAACAGTGAGAAATAGATAGTGGTTATTTTAAGGTCCTAAGTCGTGAGCTGACTTATTACACAAAATGATCGCTGATTGTGGGGGGAAGAGCTAATGCAGCGAGCCCCGCTGCGGTTTGAAATGCCTTTGACTAGTGTTTCAGAACTTGGATTTGAGAATGGTTTCTACCATTCTTTGAATGGACAAGAGCGGCTCACGATGCTCTTTGTTGGTATGAACAGTCTGGTTGGTGGCTGAAGGCCTGCCTGGCTTAGTTACTTTCTTGTTGCTGAGACACGATGCCTGACACCCACAAATGAAAGGAGGAGAGCTTATTAAAGCCCACTTTATAAAAGTTTCAGTCCATAGTTGGCTGGCTGCAAGGCGGGATGGCATGGCAGAGAAGTAACAGCTCATGGTGTAGTGGTGGGAAGCAGAGAGAGAGAGAGAGAGAGTGTGAGCAAGAGAGAGAGAGAGAGAGAGAGAATGTGTGTGTGAGCAAGAGAGAGAGAGAGTTTTTGGCCATGCCCCCAGTGACCCACATCCTTCAACAAGGCTTCACCTATCATCACATTTACCTACCAACTCCTCAGTGTACTAATGGATGTGTCACACCCTGTGATCCAATCACCTCCCAAATGCCCCACCTGTGAGTGCACGAGGCTTGAGGAGAACTTCTAGACGGGAACCACAGGGAGACCCGTTTTTCTTTCAGGAGCCTGACATTGGCACATACCAGGCAGAGGCTGCCTATACGGCCAGCTCCCAATAAAAACTCTTAAGGTCTGAGTCTCTTTTGAGCTTCCCAGGTTGGGACGGTGAGGTGTGTCCTTTGTGGCTTCTCTGGGAGAGGACGCTTGCAAGGCTGTGCCTGATTTCCTCTGGGTTTTATTCTGTGCGCCTCTTCCCTTTGCTGATTTGGCTTTGTTTCCTCCTACTGTAATAAATCACAGCCTGAGTGGGACCATATGCTGAGCCCTGTGAGTCCTCCTAGTGAGTCATCAAACGAGAGGGTGGCCTTGGAGACCCCTGGCACACGAACGCAGACACCTGCTTCATGGGAGCATCTAAATGATCTTCAAGCAAGTTGGGGGTCACTGTTCCTGACAAAGGGTGTGGATCTCTTTTGTAGACCCACAGGGCTTGGGGAAATCTTGGAGTGACGTTCCCCAAATTATTGCTCAGATATCCCCATTCCAAATCTCAAGGTCCTGTACAACCCCTTCAAGGGAGGACCTTGATTTCAACATAGAAAACTACTGGGTTGAGAATATAACTTTTTCTGAAGCCCTGCTTTTCTACTAATCACAGTCCAAACCCTGTCTTCCTATCTTTCTGTTCACTAGCTACACTGCCTTGAAGGCGCCCTGCTCCCATGTTTTTCTGAATTGCTGAGTAATTGTCTGCACCTGGTCATGATCTTGTGTCAATCAATCAGTAGTTCTCAGAAACATCTACTCAGTTTTTGCCTTTGGAAGGTGTGGTTCACACTTCTCAGGGGCCAGAGGTGGTACCAGCTGGTCAGTCCACTGCCACCAGTGAGAATGTAAAACAGCTGTGCCACCACAGCCTACTAGTCTCTGCCCTTCGCCAGGGTGGGAAGCTCATCCGATTGGCGAACGACTCAGCCCCAGCACCCCACCACTTATGACTAACACGGTTTAATGACACACGTATACCATGTTTTAAACTTTATTATGGGATAGACTGCAGCTCTTCTTTCTTTCTCAAACAACCCTGAAGGTTGCTATGGGAAGGACCTATCTACATTCTCAAACAAGGAAGTTAAGCTCCAGAGGAGTGACCACCTGGAAATTAGGATTCTCCTAAATTGTAGGTCAGAAAGTCTATTCAGAGTTTCCTAGCTATTTATATATTCTATTCTACCTTGGGCTGCTGCTCCAAAGAACCTGTAGGGAAATCAGCTAGTTTGCATTTTCTTATTCAAATTCTTACGATCACTTCAGTATTGATGTGGCTGGTGGCATTCTTTATCAGAAACTTTTGAGCTAAAAGAGTCCAGGGCACAGGAGAGCAGAGCTTTGTCAACCTTTAATGTGCAAATAAGCCACCTGGGGTTCCGAAATGTTAAGAATGTGGATTCTAATCCTGGGAGTCTGTATTTCTGATAAGCCCCCAGGTTGATGCTATTGGTCCTCTATCACCAAGAGTAGCTAGGCTCTTAGTAGTGAAATTCTTGAAGAATTAAAGCAAGAAAAATTTACGACTGTAGGTATACCTTCATTTTCCAAGTTGGTAAAATATGGAAAATTCTTCCATGTCAATCCATAAACACTCTAAAACAGAAGCAAAAATAAAGCTGCAAATTTATTATAATTTAACCAGGTAGAAAATAAAAGTAGTGTCTTCTCTTTCTTCTTTCCCTCCTTCCCTCCTTTCTTTCTTCTTCCTTCCTTCCTTCCTTCCTTCCTTCCTTCCTTCCTTCCTTCCTTCCTTCCTTCCTTCCTTCCTTCCTTCCTTCCTTCCTTCCTTCCTTTCTTTCTTTCTTTCTTTCTTTTCTTTCTTTTCTTTCTTTCTTTCTTTTTCTCCACAGGGATCAAACTCAGGAGCGTACACTTGTGAGGTAGGTGTGGTGCCAATTAGCTAAATTCCTGGCCTGAAAAGTAATGTCTTCTAAGAGCTTCCTCCAGGAACTTGACTGACAGAGCTCATGAACACTGTGTCAGGTGGCTACCTGGGCTGTACCAGGTACAGCCTCATACAGCCCAGGTACGGTGAATTTTTTTTAGTTTTACAAGGGCAGTAGTTAGGTTTATGGCCAAGCATAGTGGGTTATCTAACCCCAGTTTGAGTCGTAGCTGTTGTGTTCAGATCTATTTTTTAAAATTGATTTCATTGGAACATTTTATATGTACATTATTATCACATTTCACATTGAGAATTTGTACCTGTACATGCATGACACATCTTGATTCTCATTTTTTCCCCCGAGGGCATGGCCAAACAAGGTGCATGAGGTACAGTGAAGTGTGCTTGGTGCTGCTCCTTTAACCTGTGTTGATTTAGAGAGTATTCTCCCTGGTGTGAAGATCCACACATGTGTAATTATGCAACAGTTGATGAAAAACCTAGGACCAAACCTTTGTGTTTACAGAGTTAAATAAGTTCATTTCGGTGTTTGCAGTGCTTTATTGTAAACTACATTAACTTAGTAAATAGAAGAAGGATTAAGTGGCCTCCATAGAATGGGAAAGGAATTTAGTGTTTGGGAAGATAAGTGAAAAGAGAAAGAAAAAAGGATATTAAGATAAAAAGGGGAAAGAAGTGGAAGAAGGGATAATAATATAATAAAAGGAGAAAAGAAAAAAAAATTTAATGTTGATATGTCACTGAAAATAAATATGGAATTGTATGATAAAAATTTGGGGGAACAATTTTATATTTTATTAATAATTAAGGTATAAATACTTGTTTTGGGGGTTTGGCAGGATTGAAAATATATAGTACATAATTGACTTATGGTAAAATTATGAAATAATTTTTTTATGTAATAAGAATGTATTAATTTTAAAATGAGGGATAAGGGGGAATTTGTTAATACAGTGGACCCATGACTTGTAAGTTCAATTTTCTTCCCCAAGGGCTGGTTGTAACTCAATGGGCAGTGAAGGCTCAGGCCCCTCTACAACCTTCAAAGCCTCTCTCCTGTACACAGGCAAATCTCAGTGTCCGTAAAGAGACACTGCCACAGGATTTCTCAGTGAACCCTACACAATAAAGAATGCTGTAGTGTTCCTTCTGGAACTCTTTAAGGGTTAAGTATGTATCTGAGACCATCTGGGTCATAACTCAAGACTTTGGTCATAAGTGAAAACTGTAATTCCAGTCATAACCCAAATTTTTATATTAGGCCAGTCATAACTTGAGGGTCCACTATTGATGGCTATTGGTAATTCATACATACACGCATGTTTGTTTGGATGTGTATGTGTGTGTGTGTATCTGTGTGTGTGTGTTTCCATCAGGGCCCATGTGTTGGAAGCTTGCTTCCCAGAGTAGTGATACTGGGCAGTGGTGTGGACTTTACTGAGGGAAGGTCCTCAGGTCACTGGGAACATTGTCCCCTAGGGGGAGTGATGGTTTCCTGCAGCAAGCTTCTGCTAGAGCAGGTGGTGATAAGGGCGGAGTCTGGCCTCCCCAGATCTCTCTGGTCCCTGTCGCAGAGGTGACTGCTTCCTCCTGCATTCAGACCTTCCCTGAGGTGGTAAACCTGAGGGCCTTGCCAGAAGTAGGCTGTTGCACCTTGCTTTTGATCTTTTCAAATTGTGGGCTCAATACACCTCTTTTCTTCCTAAGTAGTCTGTTGAAAGTATTTTGTTACAATGACAAAAAGCTGACCAATACATTGTTAAGTCAGGTGTATTTTTAGAAATGCTTCAGTCCATGTTTGCAGTACTTCGTGTTTACATTCCTTGCACGGAGTTGGTAGGTGCACATAACACATCTCAGTTCTTGTTCTTTATCTCCTCCCTCTTGGGTCCTTCAGCCTTCCTCCGTCTATCCCCTTCTCAGTTGAGAAGGTCATATCACCCTATTTCCTGTGATCTAACTTGGACTTGGCACTAGCATCCCCTTGATACATACACCACACTGGGTTCCCTATCTTCTGATATATGATGGCAAAATGCCTGTTAGGTCAATTTTGGTAAAATCCACTCATAGCCTGAATATTTCCTTTGTAATTTTCTATCTGCTGACACTTGCTTAGCTTATAAATTTCTACTTGTTCTTCTTCAGCTTGCTTTTTCTCCCCTACTAGAATCCCAGTATAGTATCCCTTCCCTTGAGTAGAGTCTGCCTTGTTTCTTTTTTTAACCAAGTATCATGAATAACTTTTAGTAACAGGGATCGTAGCTGTACTGGGTGATATTTATAACACCTAGCTCCCAATGAAAAGAAGTTTGTTCCTGGACATAGTGGTGCATGTCAGAAATTCTAGCACTTCAGGAGGCTGAAGCAGGAAGATCACAAGTTCAAGCCCAGTTTGCAAGACCTTGTCTCAAAAATAAAAGAATAATAATTAAGAGGTGCTGGGGATGTGACTCAGTGGTAGAGTGCCCTTGGATTCAGCACACACACACACACACACACACACACACTCCCACATGCACATACACACCAAGTTGTGAAGTAGATCTTGGGGAAGTGTTAGGCTGTGAGGAACCTCAGAACTCTCTCAGAATAACCCCTGGCTGAGCCCCTGTCCCTCAAGCAACCAAGTGGGTTTTGGTTTTTTGTAGTCAAGCTCTACCACAGCCCAGCAAGACTTTATCTCTTATCTGATCCTGTCCTTCGTCCTCACTTGTGTCCCCAGGAGCCAGTCCCTGCTCCCACGCTGCCTTCAGCCTTTCCACGGGGACCCAGGCAGGGTGTGGCCGCCCAGGGAGTCATCCTCAAGGTCAAAAATTGGGTTAAAGTCATGCTTGTATTCAGCAAAAAACAAAATGACAACCTTGGAAACGGATTGGCTCCCCAGCCCTGAGGTACCCAGCGGCCTTAGCCCAGATCCACAAAGCCTTCCATGTTTTTTTTCTCCCCAGGGAAAAAGGAAGAAAAAAAAGAAAGAGAACAAGAACCCAGTATCAGTTAAATTCAGTTTTCCCTCTTCTCATGTTCTGTACCAATCTACGCTGCCAGCCTGTCATTGAGTTCTCTGGCTGCCTTGTTACTCAAGTGACAAAATATTGCCACTCAAAGTTTTGGGAGTTTCATTTCCCTCCTCTCTTTTGATTTAAATGGAACCACAAAGCTTTGAGCTTGATGCATTTTTTTCCCTTCCCTTTTAAAAATGTACTTTCCCCTTCAAGAAGCAACGGCGCAGGAGCTGACAATTCAATTTATTTGTTTATTTGTCTGCCCGTCCATCCACTTCTTTATTTATTTGTTGTATAAGGTAATAGCTGATGGTACTTACCCGAGCCAGCTGTTTGCAGGATGCCGAGAGCAGGTGGTCTGGGAGGCCTCTGATGAATTGCAAAAGACACTCACCAGCTGCCGACACTGTGTGTAATGAGCAGACCTGCAAAAATCTTTATTTTCAATTGGATTGTACCTTTAAGTAAGCGAGGGAGACAGCCAGTCTAACTACAAACCATGACCAACAACCCACATAAACAGTGTGCAAACACAAGTGATTAATGTACCAGGATTTCAAAACATCCAAAGCTAATGAGTCAGATTTACTAGGGTGCACAGGAGAGGCGGGGGGAGGGCTGCGGGGGAGGAGGAGAGAACAACTTAATGGGCCTTAATGGCCTTTCGTGGAAGCCTAAGAATTCTCTTGCCTTTGGTCTGTGGTGCCATCGAGCTGGTAAACAAACCCCTGCTGGCCTAGGAAGGCCATTTCCTTCCTGGCCATTCAAGGGAGGGTGTGCCAGTTTTAGGACAGAAATAGGGGACCGGGCTGGTGACCGCTGCACCCTCCAGTGGTCTCTGATGATATGCAGGGATAATGGGTTACGAAGACAGACATTAATAAGGTACGATAAGAGGGGGGAGGTTTATTAATTTTTCAAGTAAGTTAGGGCGCCCCGGGGCGTGGTAAAAGTGTAAAGAATCCGGTGAACGGTGAGGCCCGGCTGATTAATGCAAGTCAGCCGTCCTCCGAGAGCCATCGCAGTAATGATGAGATTATGGAAGAACCTGCCGAAGACAAATGAGATGCACGTGGAATAAAAATGCAGCGTCCTTGTTCCTCCTTTGGAGAGCGCGGTGGGTTTCCGTTAGGAGGAGCAGAGGAGGTGCCGGGCCTGGGAGCCGTTTGCTCCGTCCCTGAGCTCTCTGGCCCAGCCTTCCAGGAGCTCCGGGAGAGGCGGGAAGCAGGGTGGACACGCCGGGCTCGGTGCCCCTGCCTCGTGTCTCCATTTACTGCCCCGCACGGCCCTTCCCCGGCTGTCGTGGCTTAGACTGTCCCCGACCGGCCTCTGCTTTGCCGCTGCTGACTGATGCATTTGGGGCTGGAGAAAAGGCGTGTTGAGTGATTGTTCTTGTGCTTTTCAAAATACTGTGTTTTCTGCCCTGTGCGTTTGTCTTCTCGCTCGCTCGCTCCCTTCCCTTCCCTTGCCAGTCTGCTCTCAGCCGGTGTCTTCTCTTGCAGGCACAGGGGCGCAGGGGGTGTCCCCGAAAACCCTGCCCCACGCCAGGCAGGCCTTGCCCTTCTAAGCCCGGTGTTATTAGTGGAGCTGGCTCGAAGGCAGCTCCAGGTTTCAAGCGCTCAGCGAGTTCAGACCAAGGTCCCAGGGGTCTGCTTTTCATGGAGGCCTTCCCAAGTCTCTAAGTTGCCCAGACGGGTCTTGAACTTGCCACCCTCCTGCCTCAGCCTCCAGCGTAGCTGGGATCCAGCGTGTGCACCTCCGCGCCTGGCTGATGATTTGGTTCTTCACATGTTTGCTAAGGCTTGAGATGATTCATTCCCGTTGAGAGGTGAATCTCCGGCCCTGCCTCCCACACAGTGGTGACTTGGAGTCATGTTCAAGGGGACCACGCGGCAGGGGCCCATTTATTACGATGGAGGAAGGGGCCAGGGATTCAGAGGAAGAGTCCTGGAGTCAAGTTTGAAAGGAGGAAACACGGAAATGAAAGCAGGTGGCCGAAGTCAGGCAGGGCGCAGACGTCAGGCATGCTGGGCTGGAGACTGAAGTCATAGCAGATAGCAAGAAGGGACCGGAGGTGAAGTCTGTGCTTCTCCTGTTTTACTTTTCATCTTGAAGGACTTCTTTTCAAATGAAAGCTACATGGAAACCCTAATATATAAAGGAAATTAACTGAAATTTTATTTCAAATTTATAATGTGTCCTTATAGAGCCAGGAAACCACAAAAATTAATCCACTGGAATGGATACAAAAATCCCAAATTGAGGGTCACAGATAATGCTCCCAGCCTTAGACTGGTTTCTTGAATCAGCAGACTGGCTGCAGTAAATTGTTAAAAATGAGAAGCGTGTTTGACAGCTGGCTCTGTGTCGTGAGGTGACCCCTTTAATCAGACTGACCCTGGCTCTTGCTTGAGGAGTAGAACAAAATTTGTACTTTAAAGTTATGAAAAAGTCATAAAGAAAACGACCAGGACATACAAACAAGAGCAAAAGCCATCTTTGATATGGGGTGATCCGTTTACTACGGCATCAGTGCAGTTGTCCTGCACCGAGACTGTGTCCCCTGGTAGGTCACAGGGTGCACATCTGTGATCCCAGTATTTTGGGAAGCTGACAGAGGAGGAGGATTGTGAGTTCAAGTCCGGCCTGGACAACTTGGTGAGTTCCTGTCTCAAAATAAAAAAAAAGGTCCAGGATGAAGGTCTTGGGTTCCAACTCCAGTACTACAAACAAACACACACACACACACACACACACACACACACACACACACACACTCACTCCGCAGAGAGGTAGGATTCCTTGCCTGGTATTGAATTGAACCCTTAACTTGTGTGAATGTATGGTATGCTTTTGTCCATTTTTATGTGAGAAGTCATGCACAGGTCTGAAGATATAAAAATTCCAGGGTAGCCCTATCATGTGCCTAATTAGTAACATAGTTCCCAGACACCAGGAGAAGCTTTATTTCTGAATCTCACATGGTGATTCTTTTGGTTGGCACAAACTCACAAAGTGTGAAAGTCTACAAGTTTTTAAATTTAAAATCAAATTTATATTTAAAATTTAGGGTAATGCACATTTGGATATGGTATATTTATGTACATACATATTACACATGTGTATGTTTAAGCGTGCTATGCATTAGATATACATTAAAATGGATTTTTTCCAGGGTGAGGGAGAGAATATGAAGCAGATGTCACACATTTAAAAATAAATATGTAGAGAGATTAAAATGCAGTATGTTAGAATACTTGGAGGCTGAGGATTTGAAAATCATAGGCCTGGGCCAGGGTTGTGCTTGAGATTGACCCTGTCATGTAGCAAGAGGGTGGACAGCAGGGACTGGACTGAGGAAGGGTTCAAAGCCTCTTCATATCTCTGGATTTCCCTTTCTTCTTCCAATTTAAGAAGCTACAATATAGCTGGGCATGTTAGCACGAATCTATAATTCTATCTACTCAAGGGGCCAAGGTAGGACGATAGCAGTTGAGTGAGACCCTTTCTCAAAATAAAAAATAAAAAGGGCTGGGATGTAGTTCAGTGAAAAGTACTTGCTCAACATGAGCAAAGTCCTGAGTTCAATCCCTAGTATTAGGGGCAAAATGTTAACAAGCAGGAGAATTAGCAAGAAGTGAAGGGAACTGATTCCTATATAAAGAAAAATAAGAGAATGAGTTGTGGTGAAATAAAAACACCTGAGTAACCTGTCTCTGCACACATGAAAACTGACAGAAAATGGAGCTTTCGGAAACTTCTGGAAGGGTGTGAGAGAAGAAAAAGGAAAGGGACTAGGAAGGGAAACCAGCGAGAAGATGTTGGGTGGGTCTCAGTGACAAACAAAGAGAAAAGGCCTTTATGGAAACAACGCCTGAAGTTTGTACTGGTGCTGGGAGCTTCCTTTTATTGCCTTGGCGAGACAGGAGGCCCTGGGAGGACTTTGTCCTGGAAATCTGCCGTGGCTCCCTGTGGCCTGTCACTTCACACAGCTTTGAGCCCTGACTTCCGCTCTCATTGTTTTTCTTTGCTTGCTCCCCGCGGCCTCTCATCTCTACCCTGCTCTCTCCCACTTAGCCCACCAAGGCCTGGGCATCCGAGTAGAACAGACTCTCATTTTCCTCAGGTTCACACTGTGCATACTGACTAACTGCTCCCCGCACTCCAGCGGCCCCTCTCCAGCTCCCAGACCTCTTATCTCTATGGTAACAGAAGACACATTATCATCACGCCTCGCCTCTGAGAGTTGGTCTGTACAAGCTGCTTTCCAGGGGCAGCTTGTCCTTTTGCAGTTACCCGAGACGCCTGGGGAGAGGAGCTTCCCCCCAACAGGATGGCAGGCGAGGCCTCCAGATGTGGGCGCTTGGCAAGTCTGAGCTGCGTGTCTCCATGAAAATATGATGTAATTAACAGAGCCTCGGCAGCTGGAACAATTCAGCACCTCACATCGATTTTCCGTGTCTCCTATTTACTTTCGTGTTTTTTTTTTTTTTTAAACTGTCTGGACTGACAGGAAATCAAAGAATTATAATGGTGTGCATGAAGACCGTGATGCTGGGCCAGCATTTCCTTGAGAAGTCCTGAGATTAATCCATTTATGAGCGCCTAATCATTGCCTTTCACACCTAAATTAAAGTTGTCTTCCAAGTGCTAAGAAACAGCAACGTATTTTGGATATTAAAATATCACTTGTACTCTTTTTTAAAATTTGGGCACTAAAGTTAGGGAACAAAAAATCAGTCTGAAGCAATATGGAGTGGGTCTGCCTTCCCCTGCGGGTTTATATGAGCTTGACCGAGGCTTTCGGATACAGCGAGAACAAGTCCTGTATTCGCCCTTCCCAAGTTTTGAGGGAAATGTTACGTGGTAGAACCAAGAGAGGATCCATGTCCCAAGGTTTTCTTTCGACGCTTGAAATGAAGGAAAATGAGTTTCCCCATGTGTGCTGATTCGTGAACTTTCACACCAAGAGAGGTGGATTTTCTCATAGACCCTGTATTTCCTAGTCTATCCAGGGAAGGGATCTTGGGTTAGTTTCATTTTGGAGTCCTTAAAATAGTGGATAAAACAGGCAGAAGGCGGAAGTTGTGAGTAGAAACAGGCCCCCAGGTGAACTCTGCCAGCTCCAGATTCTGGGCGATGATACTGGATTTGATCTGAGTCACTTGTGTTTTTTTGAATTCACTCTCTTTGGTGGATTCTACATCTTGGCCGTACTGTAAAGACCCATTTTTCTTTGCTTTTTTTGTTTTTAAAATTGATTCAAATAACCACTGCACCAATAATTAGGAAAATAGAGAAAAGAAGAAAATTGCCTATAATTCTACCACTCAAACAATAGCGATTATTGTTTTGGAGTAATTACTTTGGGTCATTTTCAGATGCTGAGTTTTGATATGATTCTAAGTATAATGTGCAAACAACATTGTGTTTTGCTATTTCGCTTAATATATGTCAGAAATATTTTCTCATGTTATTATTAGCTCCAGCAAATATCCTTTTAAGTGCTGCCTGGGCAGCTGGAACAATTCAGTCCCTTACATTGACTTTCCATGTATCCTAGGAAGTAGAGACATCCCATTATCTAACTATTTCCGTATTTTGGGACAATACATCAAGACCATTTTCACTATAATTAATCCATGATGAGCCTCTTTATACGTAAGCCTTTTCCATATATCAGATAACTTTTTCAGGATAAATTCCCAGAAGTTACCAAGTTAAAGTATGTGAATAGTTTATGATTCCTGACATTTCCGGTTGATCTTTCCAACTCTCGTGCAAGTTAACGTATCACCTAAAGGTTTCAGAGATCATGCTTTAAGAGGCCTTTTATCTACTAAATATGCAGAATGGAGGGAGCATGATGTCCAGTGTAGGATGCAGATGAGTATCCTGGAGAAAAGTATTTCCGAATTCAAAGATGTTGCCTTGTCTGTGGCATCTAACATACAGAAGTGGCTTCGCCACAGCCGTTTCTTTTAAGTGTGGAATAAATGGTTACAACCTTCTATCTCACCAAACCCTGCATAAGCAATTAGTGTCACAGCTCCTCATTTGGGCCGTGAAGTTTTTAGGTGACATGAATTTCTCCTCTGAGTCTTGTAGACCTTGGAATAAGGCCTTTGGAAAATAGAGGAAAAACACTGAGAGGAAAGAAAGCACATTTTCTGGGAGAAGAATCAGAACCCGGAGAGATGGAGTGAGGATGGTGCCACGGAGTCCCAGCAGCAGATGTTTTGGGTGTTGAAACTCCCACCAGAACAGCTGGCGCACTGTAGAATCACATCTGGGTGTGTGGCACACCCGAATCTTCCCACACCAACAGCGAAACAGCCAGATGCTCCCAATTCATTTTAAGGGCCAAGCTGCAGGTCGGAGCCTGCGAACGTCGCACCTCCTGACTGACAACTTACCAGTTGCCCTGGCAGTTCTCGGAAACGCAGCCCCCCGGGCACCTTAAGGACACAGATCGCGCGCAGCAGGTGGTGGCTGCACACAGCTGCCGCCTGGCGCTCGGACTGCTGGCGGAGGACGGCTCCCAGCCCTCTGCCCAGCGGCCGCCGGGGATCCGAAGGGTCTGAGGCTCCTGGCGAGGGGCACTCTTCTATTTCTCCTCGAGTTCTTTAAATTGTCTCTCTGCCTCTCTCATTTTATCTCCTTCCCTCCCTGCTTTCTCTCTCCCCCCAGTCTTCCCCACATAAATTCCTTTCCAGGCCAGTTGAACAAACACCAGGGCGGCCATTGTGTAGTCAGTGCCGCTTCGGACTCTGGCCAGTGTGACCTCTGGGTACAGCGCTATGGTCCGGTGTGTGCCGTGTGCACCTCGGTCCTCAGCACGGGCAAGGGGGCCGCTTCTCCTGGGAGCAGCCCTGGCCCTCACCGCCCACGGAGCGAGGAGAAGCCAACTAGGAGCGTGGAAACGGAAGCTTATTTTCCCGTGTTGAGACGCAGCACTGATAAACACTCCGGGAAACAAACAGTGGTGTCAGTTTCGGAGTCTCTAGAAAGCAATGCAAAGAACCTCCAATTTTTCAGTCACTTCAAAACACTTCATCTCAGCCGTCACACTCCTGCCCTTGGTTCCTATGGAAATCTCACATTTATTATTGGAAGCGTTTCTTGTTCCAGAGCTTGCTAACGGGGAGGCCGAAGCGCTGTCTCCCAGGGCTGGACCATCTCGTGCTGTTGTCACTCAGAGTTCCGCGCAGGCCCCTCCAGCAAGGAGAAATGTTAAAGTGTAACAAAATCATAACAGAGGCTAAGTCACCAAGGGCTTTTTTGGGGGTGTGGTAGAGATCCTAAGTGGGAGTCATATCAGTACAGACTTAGAGCAAGATTTAAAGGAAAAAGTAATGGGAATACGCATTGATAGTTATTGAATACTTACTACTAGCTGAGTGATGGTCACAGTTTGCAACGTTTACAGTTATTAAGCTATTAATCCTCATCATAGCAGTTTGAGACCAGGGCTGTTGTTATTCCAGCTTCGTAGAGGAGGAAACAGAGGTCTTCCCTGCAGTGACCCACAAAACACCAAGTGAGTCTTGGCCCGCTGCCTCTGTATTTGCCAATACCTTGCCAGGCTCTGACAGAATGAAGCTAATTCCACACTTCTAGTAACGACGCTCACCAGGCTTGGGTGACTGGTTGTGGTGGACAAAGTTGAAGGTGAATAAACATTGCTAGTGTCCCTTATGACCTCTGGTGCGTGTGTCTTGGCCTCAAACGCTTTTTTTGTTTTGCTTCAGCAGTGGCTGTTGAACCCAGGGCCTGTGTATACCACATGAGGCAAGTTCTCTACCGCTGCTCTGTGTCCTGAACTCTTTTCAACTTTTATTTGAGATAGGGTTGCATTAAGTTGCTCGAGCTGACCCAGAACCTTCAATCCTGAGTAAATGGAATACAGATATACGGCATTGCACCTGGCAGAAAGCCTTCTTATCCAACAACCAGGATAATTATATAAAGGATGACTGTGCTGTGTACAAGCTGCCTCAGTAGAGGGATGAGAGGTACAAATGCACCTCCTGCCTTTAGGGAAGTTACAGTCCGGTGAGATTAGCGCAGACAGAGGACTCAGTGAGCGGTGTTCGGGTGACAGAGGAAGAGCCACGCAGATTTATGCACGACATGTAGCGTGCCCTGAAACTTAGTGGGCGGAGTCAGCGTTCGGCCAGGGAGCGTTATGAGAGTGTACTGTGGTGGGGGGTGCGTGAGGCTCCAGAAGCAGAATGAAAGAGCGATTCCGAAGAGCACGCTGCCTGTCACATGTGAGTGGGCTGTAGAGGTTCAGACCCGGGATCTATGTCTGATTGCTCACCCCTCCCCCCCGTATGGCTCCTCGCTGCTCTGCTTCTCAGATGGCATGAGCTAAGCATCTTTGCCTTTCCGAGCGCTTACACCGTGATGTTTCTGCTCAGCCAGCTATGTTCTGAATCCCCTTAAAACTCGAGCAGAGTTGAACCTCTCCTCCTTTGAACTGTGGCTACCAGGTGTTTCGTCTCAGTGATGGAAAGGCGGACTGACACAGAGGGCGTCAGAGGAGGGAGTGGTCGAGTGGTTTTCCCTGATGGGAAACGAATTCAGGGGCCTGCTCTCCCCTCTGCACAGCAAGCAGCTTGGGGTGGTGGGATGCTCTTTCACCCAGAGGGCCCCTGAGCGGCACCCGTGTGACATTTCTGTAATTCAGGCCGAGCAAGAAAGGACAAAGCACTCTATTTATTTGACTACATCCTCAAAGTTCTCATATTCAGGCAGGTAACCGGGTGGAAGAAACACCTGGAACTGCTTTCCGGGGAGCCCCAAACCTAGAGGCTGTTCTTGGCACAATGAGCCGGAAGCCAGCAGAAAGGCCAGGGCAGTGTGTCTTGGCCACGCTGCCGTCGTGGGCTGTCACCTTCTGTAACTCACACTGACCCAGGCTCTACCGCCCGGTGCTGAACCACGAAGAATAAAGAGGAGGGAGGGTCACGAGGACAGACAGGAGAAAAGATGGAGGTTCAGGAAGAGCGAGAGGCCCAGAAAGCACACAAGGGCGGGAGACCCAGGGACAGAGCACAAGCGGTGAACCAGACAGTCCGGGGAGAGCCGCTGCCATCCTGGGGATCGGATCCCACACGATCCTCCTCGGTCCCAAGTTGGATCTGTCTTCATTGCTGCCTCGGACCCTATAATAAACCTGGTCGGAATGTCAAATCGAAGGGAGCCCGTGGATATTTGCAAGTGGGATCCGGTTTCTGGCGGATGCGCTACGGGTTCACTGAAGCAGAATAGAAAGGATGTGGGAACCGAGTTAATATGTGTGCGTTTCGCTGGAATAGGAGGAGGTCTCGCTCGGGCAGGAAAGGCACACGGCGAGCTGAGACCGGGGCGGCCGGCCAGACGGGCCAGGGGCGCTCACGCTCCGGCGGGGCCTGGCCGCACGAGCGGCGCCTCTTCTCTGGAGCTTGCTCAGTACTGTGCTTAGGCTGTGTATTTGTATACAGCGGGATCAGGGGACCAAACTGAATCACTGATGGTGGTTGCTCGAAGGGGTGTTTGACTAGGAGATTTACACAGTGTTCTTAATAATCTTTTTTATTTATTTATAGAATGTTATCATTCCAAACATACAGCGCTGCCGTCCCCGAGGAGAGACGCTTTCTATTTGAGGACCACCAGCGCTGCATGTTGATTTGAAGAGAGATAAAAGAGCATCTGGCCACCGTAGCACAGGCTGCAGGTTCCCTGCCTCTTCATTATGTGGGGAGCTGATGCGGTTTTTGCTTCTTTCCCATTTATACAAATAAAGACAACGATTTGGGAAAAATGTCGTGCTGCCATTAAACACCACCATGCTTGCTGGGTTGAAATGTACATGTTCCATTAACAACAATTCTATTGTATAATTAAGGTTTTGGTCTCCAAAGCATGACTCGGAAGCTTCTCCAAATACTGATAAGTCTGTTGAAGATGTATTAAAAACTATATATGCATATATATATATATACATACATATATATATATATATATATATATATATATATATATATATATATATATATATATATATATATATATATATATATATATATATATATATATATATATATATATATATATATATATATATATATATATAGTTCATTGCTGCCCTTTGGCTCCACAGATCCTGCCCCCACCCCAGAGCACTGTTAATACCCAGGTCAAAGACTTGGTTTGCAATGAAAGCAACGTTCAAACGCCCTCAGGGATAGCTGTGGTGAGGTAAATAAGGAAACAGAAACCCTCTGCAGAGGAAGACATCCGCCAGCAGAAACATCTGTACATGCCTATGCTTTTTTTTTTGCAGTACTGGGAATCGAACTCAGGTCCTTCTGCTTTCAAGGCAGGCATGGTACTACCTGAGCTAAATCCCTGGCTGTGTAACTGTGCATTTTATGGGGGTACCTTCAATGGGGTTTGCGTGGCAGAGCTGGGTGCAGCTAGAAGATTTTGGGGTGAGCCTCCAGGGTGAGGCTTTCCGTTGTGTCTTACTGGTATGCGCATCTTGCTCCTGGAGGATCCGGTCTGCAGCGCACTCGCGTAGGTAAACAACCGCAGGGGGAGGGCTGATGAAGTTCAAGCCCTTGCCCCGGGGAGCCTCTCCTGACGCCCCCCCCCCCCCAGCACATTTCACTCTTCCAGCAGCTGGAGGGAGCCCTGACCTGTGTCTCAATGGTGGATGCTGCTGGTGGTGACAATAATAAATTTCTAAGGGCAATTAACACAGTGACAGGGTTTATAAATTATAGATTATGACAACACTCCCTGCTAGGAGGTTTTTTTTTTTTTTTCTTTGATGACCACCTGGCTATCAAGAATGGTCTTGCCAGCCAAATCCTACGTTTTTTACCCATGGCCAAGAAGAAAGGAAAACAAAAAAATGGAAAATTCCTAGAAGAAGCCCATGTGTTGGCTAGTACCCTAGGACTGAAATGCGTCAGGTGTAGAGGAAGGGACAATGTTAAACGGGGACTTACTGGGTCAGCGACACCAGCTTGGTTAGCTTTGGGGTGCTTTCCTTTTTTTTTTTTTTTCTTTTGTAGGAGTCAGTGAGCACAGAAATGAGGCAAAGAGCTATAGAGTTAATTTTTATAACAAGTTTGCATTTTCTGGGAAATGTTGGGGGCTGGGAAAACTGGGTGGGTTCCTATGAGTTTCCAGACAGGTGATTTATGGGAGCCGTGAAATGTTTCCTTACACGAGGGTCAAAATCAGGCCAATTTTCTTCCAGATTGTGCGCTTGGGAAGCTGTGATTCCCGGCTAGACCTGAACACAAGGGTCTGTATTTAGATACCCTTTACAGTCCCCGGGAGAAAGATGGCTCATAATGGAAAAGGAAAGTAAGTTGAAAATTTGGGTAGGTTTTCTTGAAATCTGGAAGGATAAGCATATCATACAGATAAAATGTTAAGGAGTGTGAACATAAAAATAAACATACCAATTTTAAGGTAAGTAGGGCATGCTGGATTATTTCGAGGGAGCTTTGGTCCAGACATTATTGATTACTTATCCTAAAGCAACCATACCCTTCCTGCTTCCTGGTAGAGCGCTGCGTTTGTTTAGAAATTGGGTTACCAGAAGAACAAAGGTCTCTGCCTATCTCCAAAGGCCAATGTGGACTGTTGTGAAATAAGTGTAGAAAGTATTAGGGGATGTGTCCCCTGGGGTATACAAAGACAAGCGTAGGAAACACGGTTTCTGCTTTGCTGGGTGCCTTGTCTGTACGTAGCACTGGGAATTGCTACAGTCAGCATGCAAGTGCAAGGGAGGCTTCCTCAGGCTAATGCGTGTGGCGGAGGGGAAGATGCATAGCGCTCAGCCCTTGGGAGCCTGCAGACTTCTGGGTACTTCAGCTGATGCTTCCTGCCCTCTGTTTAAGTCACTTTTAGTTGGGTTTTCTGTTATTTGCTGAAAGCATTCAGATATAACCACTCTTTAGAAGAGCATCTAACAAGAATGATGTCTTTGAACAATCAGCAGATAGAACAAAGAGATAAAATGAAGAGGCCTTTAAGATCCCACCTTGTCCTGACACATTGTACTCTAATTCTTATATCTTTCCATGGTGGAATAAACTAGGATAACAATAACAAAAGTTTATGAAAATTTTTGGGCTAAACTGGTTTCTGTAGTGTGAGTGACATGTTTTTTTTTTTTTTTTAGATAGGGTCTCGCTTTGTAGTTCAGGTTGGCCCTGAGCTCGCTCTGTAGCCCAGGCAAGCCTGGAACTCAGCAATCCTCCTGCCTCTGCCTCCGGAGTGTTGGGATGACAGGCGTGAGCCACCACGCCCGGCAGTGACAATTTTATATTTGGATCCACACACTTTTGAAAATTAGAATTGAATTTCTTACTTTATAAAGTAAAAGAGCAAGCAGATTGGGAGCACCACTTAAATAGATATTATTCTAATTGACAAGGGGAATGTTTCCACTGGATAATTTTGAGCTATCATGTTATATTTAAGGGTATTCATTCAAATGCATCTTGAGCCAAGCTTTGAGAGTATGCCGTGTGGCATAACAGTGGAGTTGATGGTGTGTTTTTTTGGTTAATAGTCATAAAGAAGCAGACATTTTTCTGGAGAGACTTAGGCTATATATTATAATCTAGGTTTGTACTTTGCAATATACTTATCAAGTAAAGCCTTTAACACTGACTGTTGTCAAATGGGAACAAATATTGTAGCCTATGTATGTATATACAGATGGAGTCTATTATTATAATATATACAACTTAGCATTTAATCAGATACATGGTTATAGGTATATTAATTACAAATAATAAGCAGTTCATAGAAAGCAACTACATTTGTAAGGGAACCTTAGATTTTCTGTGCTGACTTTAATTTCAAAATGTAGAGTCACTTGCTGCGCAGGGGCAAGGACCGTCTGTTCTTCTCTTCTGTCTTCAGGGTTTCACCCTTCGTCTCCTCCTTCTGAGGTGCAGGGTAGACTTGGCCTCTTCACAGGTCTGGGCTCATCTGAAGGTTGGGCTATGCCAACCTTCTGTACTATTCTGAGTGTGATCACACAGGCAGCTCTTGAAGCAGAGAGCTTAAAGTGTAGCCCTGAGAACTGTGTTTGGAAAAGCTTCTCAGTTCCTTCAAGAAGAAGGAGAAGGAGAAGGAGAAGGAGAAGAAGAAAGAAGAAGAAGAAGAAGAAGAAGAAGAAGAAGAAGAAGAAGAAGAAGAAGAAGAAGAAGAAGAAGAAGAGAAGAAGAAAAGAAGAAGAAGAAGAAGAAGAAGAAGAAGAAGAAGAAGAAGAAGAAGAAGGAGAGGTTGGGAACAGATGAAATTTCACATGGAGAAGATGACGCTTCACTATAGGGAGGGAATGAAGAAAAAAGGCAGGAGTTTTAGAGGCAGATAGACTTAGATGTGATTGTAGATCTGAGACTCATTCTGATCTCAAACTTGAACACTGAACTCTCCTAACGCGCTTGTTGGATTGTGAATTTTGCAGTCTGGATGACGGTGTATGAAAAACTCAGCTCAGCCCCTGGTTCACATATCTAGTAACCACTGGACAGGAAACCAGGCAGTGATTCAAGGCCCATGCTCCCTGCTAGTCTAGAAGTGACATAAAAATATGCCTTAAAAAAGACATAGTGTAAGGAAAGGCTGTGTTCTGATAAAATGCACTCTGAAACTTATTGGATAATAACATAGATTATAAGAGCACAGCAAGTCCAAAGATGTAACTGCTGTACCTAAAGATGAAGATTTTACTTGGATGTATGCTCAGAAGTAAGACATTTCATCGATTAAGTTCTTAAGGAGATGACTTTTTGAAACCTCATTTAGGATTTAGTAGCAACATTATTGAAGAGTTAGTGTCTTTTTCCCTTTTGGTGTCTTGGGTTGTACCGTGAATCTTACACTGAAAGTCTCTCAAATAAAAAGCATTTTTAGGTGTTAAATTTAGAGGCCTTTCCAGGCAAGTCTACCAAATTTGTTATGAGCAGCAATGAAGAAACCCAAGCAGGGCATCTACAGTTTCTCTTTGCTTTAATGCAGTTTTGTGGAATTGCATTTTACTATATGATCATTTCCCAGCACTGGCAAAGTTTATACATCTTTTAGTTCTCTCTTCCATTTTTCTGTGCCACTAGACTATTTTAGGAAGAAAAAGGACGATTTCAAGTGAATTACTAAAATTGTCTTTGGGGCTATTTTTCTTTTATGGAACCCTCAGGAATGGAGAGTTGAAAGTCACAGTGTCAGTGTTGAAGCAATATTGCTGAAGCAGGGATTGGTATGCTCTTGGGTAGCTGGAGAGAATCACCACAGCTCCTGAAATGTAAAACATCACCGTGGACTGCAGGAGAAGTTGTCTCTGAGATGCCAGTAAGACATTTCTTGACTGGTTGTTTGGAGGTATATATTTCATTTAACTTAGGAGAGAGAGACTATTTGTTTTAAAAGCAAGTAAGATGAACCAGAATTTGGGCATTAAATGTGGGACTCGTACAGCTGCCTGATTGGAAGACCTGCTTCCTAGTAGCTCTGATCTTACTTATTGCCTAAGTGACATGTAGCTTCTGAATTTGGATCATTTATTTTTAAGTTTCCCAGGGTCATCGACAGTACGGGGGGGGGCAACACTCTCAATGCAAAACTTTATGAGGAGAAGCACTGAGTTCATAGAAATAAATGCACACAATTGTACTGTGCAACAAATCCCTATAATGGCTAATTGTAGATTTTGCTGTGCAAACCACTGAACAAAACAATGGATAGACTTGTCCTACTGTGACTTTCAGTGACACCTCCTGCTGCTCGGTTGTCAGTTACAGGCTGCAGCTGCTCCAGGTCAAAGGGGTGCCATCCGGAGGCGGCAGTCACCTCTCTTCTAATTACTCCTGTTCTTAAGTTCTTGGCATGTTTTAGCTGGTTAAGAATCAGTAGAGATAGTTCCTGGGACGGCAGGGGCATTGATACATGCAGGTGGCTCAAGTTGCACAACAGGCAGACAAGGGCAGGAGTCTTTTCTAGGTTGAAGTTTTGTCTGTTGCTTGAACTGTTGTCATTTTTGGCTGTCTATGAAAACCACGACTCCATCTCTGATAAATTCTGGAAACCGCATAATTCTAATGCCAGTCTTTGTAAGTTTTGTTCTGTTAAGACTGAATGATTTTGAATGCTTATCATCTTTTATTTCTGTGTTCATAATTACTTATTCAAATAATGTGTCAAGCATTTCTTGGTGTTGCTTAATGTGTCTGGAAAAAATACTAATGTTGCAAGGATGTGGAATAAGTGTACAATGTAGTTTTATTCTCTCATGATAAAGGTAAGTTTAAATGATGGCCTGAGGTCATTATTAATTTATTCTTTCTTTGGTAAATACTTTGGGTGCTCTGCCCAAGTTTCAAGTTATTAACCCAAGCATTTTTATCTGTGGAGAGCACAGATTAAGTATTTATTTATAAATAAATAAATATCTATTTATTTATTTGAATCTTTATTGGTACATTATGCATACACATCATGATTACACTCAGCATTGAGAACTTGTACCAGTATATGACATTACTTAATCCACATTCCCCCTTCCCCTACCACCCTACACCCCCCTGCCCATATATGTACAAGCTTTATTTCTTTTTCCTTTCCCCTCATTATTACCCCTAACCCCCATTTCCCTTTGAATATTTACTATTTCACAATACCTATCATGCATTCTAGAACTCATTTATACATTCGATTTCTCATACCAGAGAAAAGATACGATATTTACACATCTGTGTGACCTATGTATTTCACTTACGAGTAATGTCCTTAAGGTATATTCATTTGAGTATAAATGACATATATACCATTTAAATATACGTCAGTGTGTGTGTGTGTGTGTGTGTGTGTGTGTGTGTACATAATCCTTTCTCATATGGGCTGGGTTAATGAACTATGTATTATGTATCTCTCAAACCTTAGAATGTTCAGATTGGACCTTTAGCTGTTATGTAACCAGAGATCTAAGATTAAAGGACAATTCTTGTTAGTAGTTCCTATGTAATCTCTCTCAAAAACTACTTAGTATTCTGAGGAATAAATGCCTATAACTCGGCCATCTGTGTTATATCCATTGTTTCCAAGAGTAACTATAGAAATTCCAAACTGTGGTAGGATTTCAGCAAAATAATAGTTTATTTCTGATAGATTAAGTAATGTTTTTTCTTCTTTGTGAACTTATTCATGTGCCATGGTTCCAATTTATAAAATTAGTCTTTGTTTGATGAAATATGTATGAATATATTCAGGATCACATTTATCAAATAGTCCTTGATGAAGTGAATAATGATAAGTAGAACTGGGACCATTTTAGCAATGAGCAAGTGAAGAAATTCCTGCAAAAATAGATTTCCTTTAGCTGGCCAACACTCTGGTGCCTTTAAAGTGTCATTAATTCTCCAAAATACTTACGTATTGATGTGTTTCAGGTATATACACTAAATGCCCAGTAAAATATACTTATGTATGATAGTGATGAGGAATTTCTTCATGGTAAAGAATTGTCTAATTGTGAAGATCTACAATCTCATCTTGCAAGGCCCAGCCCTTTGATGGTTTATCTAAAGTTTATCATTTTCCCCCCAAATAAATGTTATGGATTAAAGATAACTCAAAATTCCTTGCTTTCCATCCTATTCAAAGATGGAAACTAACTCTCTTCCTCCTAAACCGGATGTCTGTATGAGCTGTTTTGACCATTAGGGTGTTGCAGAAGTCAGTCTGTGTAAAGTCTAAAGGGAGGGCCTCAAAACATCTATGGCTCTACATGGCACAGGCTCTCTCACAAGCCGGCATCCATGTCTAAAGGATAACTTCACAAAGACTGGCATGCTGTGAAGAAGTCTAAATTAGCTGTGTGGTGTGGAGTGGACACTGGAGAAAGAGGTTTTCTACTTGGGAACCCAAAGTACCAGATAGTACATGAAGTTCTTGATTCTTCCATCCTTGCCGGGCCACCAGCTCAGTGCCACCAAGGGCCTGATTTGAGCTGATGCTGCATGGAGCAGGGCTCTTCATCTCCCCCTGTCTGAGTTCCTGATTCTCAGAATTGTGAGAAAAATAGTGATTTTTTAATGTTCCTCCATTTCAGGGTAGTTTCCCACAAAGCAGTAGGTAATCAAACAATTGGCTTGTACCACCCACCATCTCCCCTGAAGAAAAGTTAACTTCAAAACCAAATTGACTGATGAACAAGAGAATCAGGGCAGAGAAAATATTTTTCAGGGCATCTAGGCCTCTCTTTTTCAAGCTTCTTTTTTTCTGATCTGGGTATCATCTGCCCTTCTTGGGATGAGAATTCTTTGTTTTTAATTATTTTTTATTTGAACATGATTTCTCCATCATTATGATGCCTTTGTCAGTTCTTTTGCTTACATTTTATATCAATTTAAAACCGGCTTGTGTAATGTAGTAGGTGTCAATTTAAAACTGACTTGTGTAATGTGTAGTAGACACTCAGTAGGACCCTTCAACAAAACTGTTCTGAGTTCCTGTATCACAGTGCATTGTTCTAGGCACTGGGAATGAAGTACAAATATGTGAAAATGATTGGTTCCTGCCCTCACAGAGCTTATCCTCCTATTAGGAGGAGCAAAGTCATGTTCAAATAATTATAATGCAGTCATAGACTATGGTGGTTGCTGGGGACACAGGAGTGATTTTTTCTGGCTTGGTGTAAAATTTCATAGGGAAAGTGACAGTAGGTCTTAGCCTGAGAGAATGAGCAGGAGTTGGTAGGAATGTGAGATTTAACAAACTCATTCTAACCAGAAACAGTAGTATCTTGGTTGGTTTCATACTGCTATAACAAAATACCTTAGACTTGGTAGTTTATAAAGAATAGATGTTTACTTCTTAACATTCTGGAGGCTGAGAAGTCCAAGACTAAGGGCCATACCTGTGGCTTGAGCTTTCTTGCTGTGTCATAACATGGGAGAAACAAGAGAGGACAGACTCACTCCTATAGTGAGACCACTCTCATGATAACTAACCCACTCTTTTTTTTTTTTTGCTTTTTGAGACAGGGTCTCGCGTTGTAGTTCAGGCTGGCTCTGAGCTCACTATGGTGCCCAGGCAAGCCGCCGCGAACTCAGCAATCCTCCTGTCCCTGCCTCCCGAGTGCTGGGATGACAGGTGTGAGCCACTATGTCTGGCATTGTGGTATGTGGTGTTGATTGTTGGTGGGCATGTCTCCATGCCCAGCATTATATGTGGTTACTGGGGATCGAACTCAGGTCCTTGCACTTGCGAGGCAGGCGCCGGAACCACTGAGCTAACCCTCTGGCCCCTAACACACTCTTTTTTTTTTTTTTTTTTTGCTTTTGGAGACAGGGTCTCGCTTTGTAGTTCAGGCTGGCCCTGAGCTCACTATGGTGCCCAGGCAAGCCACTGCGAACTCAGCA
>PVIC010019454.1:0-30386 GCA_004025085.1 Thryonomys swinderianus
GGTCCAGAGGCCTCCGCGGCCTGGGAGGGGACTGGACGTGACTCAACCCCGGATGGGACCTCAGCAGGTTTGAGCCCAGGGCGCTGTGGGAAAGCAGGGCTCCCCGGAGTGGTCCCCGGGAAGGGCGATCGCCCTGCCCGTCCTGCTCTCTCCACTCCCGCTGCCCCGGGGTAGGCACCTGCTGGCTGAGGACTGAACGCCGGGCTGTGGGTGTAGGTGCTGTGTCCCGTGGCGGGAAGGCAAGCCCCAAAGCGGAGAGGCCCGGCAGTGTTCCGAAGGAGGCGAGAGCCGGCGCGCGGTTTGGGCTGCTGCTGCTCGAGCCAGGCTCTCAAACGCCTTGTTTCCCGTAACAGAGTGAGGCTGGTAAAGGCCTCAAGGGACTCCGCGTGCTGTGTGAAAGCAGCAAGGGCCGGAGGAGGGACACACGCCCACCGCCGCCTGGTGCTCCAAACGCTGACCCGCTGCACCTAAGGAACCTTGGCGGATGCGACTCCTGATTCTCTCTCTGAAGAGTCCTGGCCGGGCGCCCTGTGGACCTTATGTCTCAATCCAATTGCATTTGTAAAATATCTATGGAGTATAATTAAGTTTTGTAAAATATCACTAACATTAAATGGGCAAATGAATTTTGTATTAGATGCAAGTTATTGGGAAATGGGAAACAGTTAAAAACTGAACCTGCCTGTCTCTATGTAGTTTAAAAATCAACTTTGGTGCCAGGCGTGGTGGCTCACGCCTGTAATCCCTGCACTCGGGAGGCAGAGACGGGAGGATTGCTGAGTTCGAGGTTTGCCTGGGCTACATAGTGAGCTCAGGGCCAGCCTGAACTACAAAGTGAGACCCTGTATCAAAAAATAAATAAATAAAAATTTTTAAAAAACCTTTGGTTTTGGAACAATTTTAGATTTACAGAAAAACTTTGAAGATGGTACAGAGTTTCCATATATCCTACTCCCAGCTTCACTGTTATTAACATTTTATATGATACGGGTATTATTACTGACCAAAGTGTGTCCAGCACACAGTGCTGCTGCCTTAGTTCTCTCTGTTAGGGTTCTGTCCCAGGAAAGAACATCACAGTATGCTTCATCCTTCCGCCCGTGGGCTTTTGCGTAGGACAGTTCCTGGCCTCCCTTGTGTGATGACCCGGAGTCTGAGCGGTGCTCTCCTCCGGGCCCATAGGCCTGGCAGGTGAGGTCATGCTCTCCTTGCATGATGTGTGCCGATGTTTTTTCACTGCCCACCATGAGCCGATCGCCTGGCTAGGGCCAGAGTTGCGTTTCTGGCCTCTAAAGTTACCTTTCCCTCCTTTCCATGGCACTCTCAGCAAATGTCATCATTTGTCAGCCGCACTGAAGTAATGGAAAGCCATACTCTATATGTACATAGAAGGAAACACATGGTTTTGAGTTTGCACCATCTAAAATGACATCATAAAGGTCTCAGTGAGGCTTGGTGTTGTGAACCCTGCACAGTTGTGGTCCTGGGCTTGAGGTTTATGTGGCAGCGCCCTCTGTGTGACACCACTAGGCACACACCTTCCCAGTTCTTCAGATTTTCTGTGGTTATCTGACAAGACTTACTTATTCAGAGCGCTGTGGGGTCCTGGAGTGCAGACATGAGACACTGTCCTTGTCCCAGAAGTCTGAGCTCCCGTCTCAGAGGCCTCACACCCTAACAGAGAGCGCTTTCCCACTTCTCTCGCCCTTATATCTGAAGTGTGCACAAAGTAAAGCATCTTTCACAACTGCCCTCATTGTCAAACATATGCACAATGTCTCATTTCAGGGGAGCAGCATAAACACCCCTCTCTCTTTACAGGCATCTGCTTCTTTCTGCCTTAGGAAGCCAAGTGTGGTCCTTGGGGTTGGCCTTTCCTGACTGACCAGTGAGCTGGATGTCCATGGGCACTCTATGCTCTGTGCTGTATACAGGGCCATGGAAAGGAAGGTGTCCTGGGACCTTGTCTGCCCAGGCCTGGCTGGTGCAGCGTCAAGGGACAAACGTCCCTTGTAGGATCCTATAGAAAAGGTTCCTTCATGTTCTGGATCATTGGTGACTGCAAGGGGCCAGGGCCAAAGTAATAGCTGTCCTCATACCTTTCTCATACCTTTCTAGTTTTGGTCTCCAGACTTCAGTTGTTGAACACCGAGATCACTGATGTAAGTAGTGTAGAACGAGCAGTCACCTTGACTTTTATAACTTTCTCTGGACATTAAACACTTTTGAAATATAAAGTACTGTTATTATTTACCAACCATGGTTATTTTAGTAGTTGAATCTCTGCTGAATGTTAACACAAACATTTACGTATTCCATAGAGAAACGAGATCAAGAGCCACACGTATTTTGGCATGAAAATCATTAAGACATTATTTCAGTAGCCCTCATATGTCCAACTTATTGTGGAATAGTCTCCATCCAATCTCAAGGCATTAAATGACACAAAGAAAACTCTTATTTAATTTTTTTATCTTTCAATAGGATACAATCTAAAGAGAACATATATGTTGGCCTATAAATGTACCTTAGATGTTCATAATGTCTAGCCCCTGATTTTATTTTTCAAAATAGATTTTATTGGTACACTTTATATACACATCATGATCACAGTTGACATTGAGAATTTGTACCAGTACATGACATGACTTAATTCTCATTTTTTCCCATCCCCCTCCACCCTACAATCCCCAGGCCCTTATATACATAAGTTTTGTTTCCTTTTTGTTTTACCATCAAATATTTTATTGCCCTTCTTTACTTACCCCTACTCCCTTTTTTCATTTGAATATTTTCTATTTCACAAAATCTATCCTATATTTTAGAACTCATTTATATCTTCATTTTCTCATGCCAGAGAAAAGATATGGTATTTACACATCTGTGACCTATTTATTTCACTTAAGAGTATGTCCTCAAGGTATGTCTATTTGAGTATAAATGACTCAAATTTTTCATTCTTTATGGTTGAATAATATTCTATTCCTTTTATTTTTTTTAACCCACAGTCATCAGTTGCTGGTCTAGCCCCTAATTTTAGTGTGACATCGTTTGCACTCTTTGGCTTCTGAACATCCCCCAGTGTGATGACACAATACATCACATGAACTTTTCAGAAAACTATTATTTGACTGGTTATCTCATACTTGACATGTGCCTCTTGTCACAAGTAGCTGGAGCACAAGAGAAAGGCAGATACCTGGGTTAAAAACATTATCACCATGAACAGTACCCTAGGAGGCTTGTACATGATGCACACCACAGGTGACAGCCCGTGTCAGCTACGTGGAACCCTTTGTTTGTTAGTTTTGTACAAAGAGTGTTTTTACTAAAACCCCATTTTTTCCCACAGAAAACTTAGCCTTCTGACCATGATCTTTGTATACATGTCACAATAGCGTATTTAACAGTGTATTTCCCACAAGACTATGGAAGTTGTTGGGGTCCGCTTTGTGAACAGAGGCTGGAATAAATATTTCAAGGCAGCCACTCCTTTATTTACCAAGAGGAGTCCTATCTGGTAGTTTTCCTAAACCCAAGCATCTTTATTTAATTACCTTCAAATGTTTTTTAGATAGTCTATTAGAGCTGGGTCATAACAATGAATACAATGTTTCTGACCAATGAAAGATCCCCAAGCTCTTATACATAAACAAAAATATGGACTATAGGGTTGGAGATTTAGTTCAGTGTTTCTGGTGCCTGCCTAACAAGTACAAGGTCCTGAGTTCCATCCCCAGTAACCACATACAACAAATAATACAGGCTGTGGTGACTCACACCCGTAATCCCAGCACTTGGGAAACAGAGGCAGGAGAATTGCTGAGTTCAAGGCTTCCCTGGACTACATAGTGAGCTCAGGGCCAGCCTGAGTTACAAAGTGAGACCCTGTCTCAAAGAAAAAAACAAAAGTACTGTATTTGACATTAATTGTGTCATCTGGCAAACTGGGGGAAGCATGTCTTTAATGATATTTATCTATAAGCCAACTTGAGTTACAGGCAAAAATAATCCAGAAAAAGGAAAATAATCATTGAGCCTAAACAAGGCAGCTGTACATTTGGAACAATGTATGTGTTGGACAGACACATACACAAGGCAGCTTGTTTATGAGGCAGAGTGCCCTCAGAGGCATTTGTCCTTGTTGAATTATAGCTATAATTAAGACTCGTCAGAAATGTACTGTAGGTCAACTAGCAGATTTCTTGTAATAAGAATCAAAAGGATTAAAACCCTTTTACACCTGTGAAGGCAGAGCCAGTGCCAACACAGGCTGATGCTGACAGCTTCCCTGACTGCTGTGCCAGCTGCAAAGGCTTCTCATGGCTGCTTTGACAGCCACAGATATTTGATAACCAATAGATGTTCTTGGTGTAACTCCCCGGAAGGAACGGTCTGATTCCAAAATGAGCTCCCAACAAGTTGGAGAAGATCTTAAAAGCTTTTTTAAAAGCTTAAAGTTAGGGGACTTCCTAATTTACTAGCAGAGAGAAAAAGTCCAAATAAAGTTCAAGCCATTTAAATTTCCAAAAATCCCTACATAGTACTCTATAAATCCACATGCAAAGCTCCACAGTCTACTACTTATCAGCAAGGATATTTTTCTCCCCTACACGCATAAATGATGAAGACTATGCCTAAGAAGGGGAGAGAAGGTTCAGATAGTTTTTAATCTATCAAGGATTTGGTTTTTGCAGCTCACATAGGGCCCTATCTTACAGTAGAGAGCAGGCCAAACCTGTGGCTCAGCTCCTAACAGAGGCTTAAGAAAGGGCTCTGACGCATCGTCGCAGATCGCTCTGAGGCAGTATACCTGACGATCACTGGCCAAGTTCCCCTTTCGCCTCACCGAGGAGCCCAGACAGGGACAAGACATTCTGCGCATTAGTTAGACAGGCCGCTGGTGGCTGGTCTCTTCTGAGAACCTTTGGCAAGTAGCCCTGGACACAGCCTCTTAGTTGTCACCTTGGTTTCCACTAGTTCCACAAAATCAGAGATCTGTCTCTGCAAGGAACTCAATTTCTTGTCTGGTCAGTGGTTCACCCATTTTGGCTTCAGAGAGAGTGGAGGATTCACCAGAGGGCAACTCAGGCACCTGCCCTCTGGCAGCCTCCCTCGGGGCAGTTAGTTACTAGCTGGCAGAGTAGCCACTGCTTGGCATTCTATATGCCACAGGTAAAAGCCTGGACTCTATTTACCTGAGATAAATTTATAAGGGACCCATTTTTAAGCAACTAAATCCAAACATAACATATGCAAAACAAAATTAAACATGACTTTAGCAAGACACAGTCCATCATAGGAAAAACAAGTGGTTTGTAAATATTTAAAATATACAACTTAAATGAAGACACCATTGAATCTGTGAAACAAATGGCCAGATACTGTGAAACAAATGTTACAATACATGAAGCAAAAAAGACCAACATTAGAACCTATGAAAGAAAACTCCTACCACTGCCCAGTAATTTCTATGGTAGACTTCCACACTGATACAGGGGGGAGAGGCATGACTCACAGCCTGCTAGACATCAGAAGTGTGAGTTGGTGTTCTCTAAAATCAAAGAATGAACTCTAGGAACAACAGATGTCAAGAGTAGGAAAAGTCCACTGAGAGACTTCTGCCTAACAGAGACAGGAGAGGGGCTCCGAAGTGGATTGCTCCAACTTGATCATTTCTAATCCCCTTCCCCTACCTTCCCTTTTCCCTTCTCCAGTTTCCCTTCTCCTGCAAAAAGAAAAAGAAAAAAAAAAAAAAAAGGCTTCCTCCATGTGCCTTATCTCTTCTTTATTTTGCTCTTTATTTACATTCGGAGTTTCTCATATCCAAGAAACAATGCCATACTTAACCTTCCGTGTCTGATTTATTTAGCTTAGCAATACGGTCTCAGCCATCACTTTTGATGCAAATGACTCTGATTTATCCTTCTTTATAGCTGAGTAGTACTTCATTGTACATACATACCATGTTTTCTTTGTCCACTCATCTCTTTTTTTTTTTTTTTTTTTTTTGAGACAGGGTCTCGCTTTGTGGTTCAGGCTGCCCCTGAGTTCACTATGTAGCCCAGGTAAGCCTCAAACCCAGCAGTCCTCCTGTCTGCCTCCCGAGTGCTGGGATGGCAGGCATGAGCCACCACGCCCGGCACTGTGCTGTGTGGTACTGATTGCTGGTTGATTGTTGGTGGGCGTGAGTCACCACACCCAGCATTGTAGGTAATTACCAGGGATCAAACTCAGGACCTTGCACTTGTGAGACAGGCGCCAGAACCACTGAGCTAAATCTCCGGTCCTGTCCACTCATCTCTTGATGTCATGTGTGTTGTTTCCATAACTTAGCTAATGTGATTCATGGCACTATAAACATGTATCACTATTCTAGGATGACTTTAAATCCTAGAGATAGTGGTGAAGATACTCAGAAGTGTAGCTAAGTTAAATCAAATCTCTATTTTTAGTCTTTTGAGAAACCTCCATATTGATTTCCACAGTGTACTAATTTATGTTCTCACCAATGAGAATTCCTTTTCCCCACATCCTCATGAGCATTTCTGATTTGATTTCTCGATGGTGGCCTTTCTTTCTAGTGTAAGATAGAATCTTAGTGTAGTTTTGACTTTCATTTCATTGATGGCCAGAGATACTGATCATTTTGCCTGTATTTATTGGCCACTTGGACTTCTGAAAAATGCCATTTTCAGTTGCCCATTTTTTAATTGAGTCTTTTATTTGGGGGGTCTAATATTTTTTGTTTTTCATATATTCTAGATATTCATCCTTTGTCCAAGGTGCAGCTACCAAAAATCTTTTTACCATTTTATGTGCTGTTTTTTCACTCTGTTGGTTCTTTTGCTTTGCAAAAGCCTTTTAATTTGATGTGATTGCATTTGTCGATTCATGACATTCTGTCCTGTACAATTGGAGTTCTGTTCAGAAAGTCCTCTCCTGTGCCTACTCCTTCCAGAGTTTACCTATTTTATCTTCCAGCAGATTTAGTGTTCCTATTTTCATATCTAGTCTTTGATCCATTTTTAAACACCCACAATGTACTGGATACATGGCTAGAGTATAAAACAAATAGCAATGAAAGTTGCAGTCTTGGAGAAGCCCAGAAAACTGGGCAGAGCTGCAGTGGGAATTAAGGAACCTAGAATTCCAGAATTCCAGAAAAACACTTAGAATTTTGAAGTGATTTGCCTTCCTGCTTTCCCTCCTTCCAAAGCAAAGCTAGGAAACACAGATGAATAAAATCAGTGCCCTTTTTTCTTTTGTTTTGATCTCCTCTGTTGACAGGTAGCTAAGCACTCAGCAGCTATTAAGCACAGGGCAACGACAGGGCTGTGTGTCCAGTGCCCAGTGTCAAGCTGTTGAGTGCAGTGCAGAGAGATAACTACCCAGAACAGAAACAAAGTGGGTCTTGGTACACTCCAGAGTTCATGTTCACCTTTGTATGAGAGAGATAGAGAAGGACAAGGGGAGAGGGAGAGGGAGAAAGAAAGGGAGAGGAGAAGGAAGTGGGTCATATATAAGAAATCAAGTCCTACTACCCTGTCTGCAAGCATTTCTTGGAGCTCCATCATAAGCCTGCTTTTAGATCACATCCTGTTCTCTGATATTGTCTGCCTATCCTTCAGGATATTTTTCAAGTCAAGATTTTCCCCATGGTAATACCTGTTTGCCTTTCCATAAATACTGAAGCTCATTTTTTGGCTACTGTTTTTTGTGGGTTTTTTGTTTTGTTTTGTTTTGTTTTTTAGTTTGTAAGCCTGATTCTAGGCAGATTGCCTTAGGTATCAGCTTTCTTTCTCGTGCCTTTTTGATCACTGGTTTATGACAATTTCAGTAACAGCTGAGGAAAATTAAGAAGCAGAGTAACAATTGACCTATAACAATCCCATGAGACCTATGTCTTACATTTATCATCAGCTTCATTCTTTGCATTGAAAATTACATTTCCAATGAAGGAAGAAAAACAATCTGTTAATTCCTGTACCCAAATCCCCAGTTATGATAGAATATTGTTCAGTTTCTTTTTAGTCTTTTGCTATTTGTGATAGTTTCATGTCCTTCCTTCTTAATCTTTGTGGTGGTCCTTCATTTCCTGCTATGCATATGGGATATGGGTAGAAGAGATTTACATCGCAATCTTGCATTGACTCATGGTACTGGGGATGTAGCTCAGTGGTAGAGCACTTGCCAAATATGTATGAGGCCCTGAATTCAATGCTCAGTGTTGCAAAAAACTAGTTAACATAATTTTTTACAAATAATATTTCAGCACTTTTAGTATATTATAACCTGTGCCCCATGCTAAAAAAAACCTGTGCTGTTACAGGAGCCAAATGTGTGTACCAAGGTCAGAATGAAAAAGCCAGGTGTGAATGTCAACAACTTTCTTTATGGTTGAAGGGGATCTTTAACTCACCTTACCCACAGTTCTTTTACAGGAAAGGGAGGCTGATAATATTCACTTCAAAGACTGGATGTTAAACAAGATAATTAGTATGGAATTGTGCAGTGAAAAGTGTGAGACATTATAAGGTGTAGCTATTATCCTACAGCCTAGCAAAATGGAACAGGATGTGGACAAGTATTTTTAGTGTTTAAAGAAAAATAAAAGAGAAAAAAATCTAAATTAGCAGATGGGTTCATTCAGACAAAGTTGCTGATGTCGGAGCCCAGCTCATGCAGCGCCCCTGGGCCTGACCACCCTGAAGCCCAGAGTGCTAATTCCCATGAGTGGTCTGGTGTGAAGAGGCAGGTGGTAAAGGGCAAATGAACCTTCCTCACTGTTGTCACACTGAGACAGTCTCAGCTGCACTGACCTCCCTGGGCCATGGTGACAGAGAACCCCAACCACTCCAAGGAGCAGTTCATGCAGGGTCCTTGTCTCCCACCAGCCCAGTTCAGCCTCTTCTTCTGCATCCAGGACCACATCTCAGACAGACTGCTTGTGCCCGACTCCTGGCTTCAGAATCTGAAACTAAAGTTAGACCTACTAGTTTTCATTTTTTAAATTGTTATGTTGATATATACTTGTTTTTATAGAGGTGTGTTATTGATGATTTACCTTTTGTTTCAATTGGTTTTAATTGTTCTTTTTATGAAGTGAACTGCAGACTGTTTATGCCCAAAGCAGACTGTGAAGAGTGGACCCCACAACTGGCTTGATTATAGAAATGAGTCCAGCTGAAACCCACATGCTGAGACCAGAGTAACTTGCACCCAAATTCTGTTCCCACACAGACCTTCTGACTAGAAGGACAACATTCTAATTGCAGCCATATATTTTGTCTGTTCTGTTCCTAATTTGAGCATGTTTTGTCTTGTCCTTTACGAGCCTTGTTTACATTAATTTCCATGGAAATCGCATATAACTTGCCTTTACCCCAATTAATTGCCAGTAAAAGTCAGTGCCCAGGACTGGACAGGGCCTCTGTCAGTTGCACTGGCATTGGTCATCCTGGCACCTGCTCTCTCAGCTCTGTCTCAAGTGCACTCTGTCTCAAGCTGGCATCGTGTGCCAGGCAGGTGGGCCTGGAGACTTACTGCAGGAGCCTCTAACAGTGAACAATAAATGTGATCACTATGTACTAAAAATATAAATAAAAAATTTCCAGTTCTACACTAATAAAAATAAAACAACAGAAAACAAAATATCGCCCCCCCAGAGAGAAAAATTATGCTGTGAACAAAGAAAGATACAGAAACAATCTAAAAAACCAAAACCAAAACCACAATAAGAATAAAGTGAAAGTGAGAAATTGGAGGAAGAAGGGAGAAGCCCGTGGTTGGAGCTAAGCTGCTCTACTTTAGTGACTCGAAAAAGCATTTTCTGAAAAAGGAAGTGCTGCTCTGGAAGTGTGAATAAAGCCAGTCATGAGCAGAGGTGAGAGAGGGGTGTGAACCACTAAAGGGAAAAAAGAACCATTTACTGCTGCTCTGACCCCATGTGCCATTAGGTGTGAACTTCTAAATCCGGACTCCTCTCCTGATTGCCTCTCCTGGCTCCTATATTTCAAATTTCTCTTTTTAGCCCCACTTCTCATCCTCAAAGTGACACAGTAATAACTTCAATTGGGAACAGAAGCCTCAAGGAGGGCTATGCTTTGTCTGATATGGTCCAGACAGGCCCGACCTGGAGGAGCAAGCAGGGGGAGGGGAGGGAGTCCCTGCTGGGAGGGGGCTGGGCATTCACACAAAGCTGCCCCTCCCATGGTGAATCTCAGGCCAGGGAGCCACTGAACACCTACAGTTTCTAGAATATTCTTCAGCATTATACTTGTCTTTCTCCCTGTTCTCACAACATACTGTCAAATACTACTTTAAAGTGTGCAAAGTAGTACCACATCGCAAATTTACAGATCCCAGTTGTCAAATGCTCAAAGACAGCTCCAGTTTCAGGGACCAGGTGGAAGAGCCGCTCTCCTGAGCCCAAACACATAGCAGGACTCTTCCTCCCAGGCTCCCAGTAGCACTCCCTCAGAGTGGGGCTTTTGATCTGTGGCCCGAGGGACTCTTCAAATCACACAGGTGACAGGACTTCTGCTAACTCGAAGGAGACCAAGAGACAGAGGGAGCGTGAGGCAGGACAGGGAATGGGAATGAGAAAAGAATTAAGACATGTTATATACATGCGCCAACTCGCCCTGAGGAAATATGCTACAATCATGTCCTAATAGAAATAAAAACAATTCTAAAAGTGACAGAATGGTTGTTTCCAAAGGTGTAAGGAGACAGATCCAGGCATGAATAACAATCATACCACCATCCAAAGTCAGGGAAGAAGCCATAGTGAACAAGAAACCCGGAAGACTCGCCATCTTTCTCCTTTAACCACCTGCCCCAGGCTCCCCAGAGGTGTGAAGGTCACACCACAGCTTCACAAAACAGAACAACCTATTTGGCTCCTCCCCTAGGTGTTTTGATATCTGCTCTCTGAGGAATCCACCCAGCGACTGCCATGAACACTGGAGCAAAATTCGACCTCCTGGGCAGGAGACTTTGAAGTTAAGAACAAGTTAAAGTTTCTTTAGTTCTTCCCAAACAATTTAACACCAGATCAAAGAAGAAATGACAGGAAAATCATCAGCTTCAACTGCTAGGCTCTTTCCTGGCTTCAGCACCAATTTCATAAAACAAATGTGGGTTGTTTCTCTTCTCACAAAGGTTATTGTGGTAAGAAGGGGTAGGACTAACAAGCCAGGATTCTTAGCAATGAAGAATCTCCAATATTCAAGTAGAGGAGTTGGAGAGGCTGCACCAAGAACATGTAGCGCCTTCTCTGAAAGTCAGAACTCCATGACAGCAAGTAGCAAGACAGTAGTGAAGGGCGACTGGTGCTCAGAGTTCACTCGGGGCAGTGCAGGATGCCAAAGGAGATGAACTGTGGATCCAAGTCAGGGCCTCGATGGGAAACACAGGACCCTGAGACCAGGAGGAAGGTGTCATGGGGACACAGTGAAGACTTATACCTGGACAGCCTCATGCCAGGTGCAGAAGTGAGTCTCCCTCCTCTTCCTTGTCCTCCCCAGGACAGGGGTGTTCCCCAGCCTGCAGGGGAACAGCGCCTGTGAGCTAAGTGTCCCACAGGTGGTGCTTGTCTTTCTTGGGATCCTCTCCACTGATTCGTCTAAGTGCTTTCAGATCGCTGGAGCCTTGTCCCAGTGTGCAGTGCCAGGGCAAGTGCCACCTCTGCCATGGAAAGAAATAACTTACTGCAAGAGCTATAGAAAAATTCTGGCAGGAAAGAGAAAGGGGTGAAGGCCATAGATTGGAAGGTATTAGATTAAACAGGGTGCATGTGATGCAAAGCCAAAGAGATGGGAGTCTATGGACTTGGAAACATTCCCATGACTCAAGGTTCCACATCCTTTTGGGAACATTGGGAACTTGTCTCAACACAGAATTAAAAGGTGGCTGGTAGTTGGACATGACAAGGATGGAGCTGCCTTCATATTGGTCAGGTGGCTCAAGGAGGCGGGACTATCAGAAAGAGGTTTTGGAGAGATTAGTTGCTGTCATCAGGTTTTTAGAGGACTGGAGCAGTGTCCTACAGGAATGGGGGTCACAGAAGAAAATGCCACTCCAGAATGGGCTTCATGAGGTTGATGGCAACAAGAGGTTGCAAGAGGTAGTCAGGAGCTGCACCCAAGCAACCAAGGCCAGACGAGCATCAGTGTAATAGGCATCGAGGCCGGAGGGTGTCAGAGTGTGGCCCAGGAGGCTGGGACCGGCCAGTGGAGCACTGTGCTCTTGGGGACAAGAAAAAGACACAGCCTACAGAGTGATTCCTTTGCTTCCCAACCAGAGAAAATCAGAGCCAAGGGAGTGTCAGGCAAAGCTCAGGAACCACAAGGCAGGCACAGTCCTTTGTGGAGTTTCCAGAATGGAGCCCATCGGAGTAAAAGGCACATCGACACTAATCCCCTACAAAATACTGTCCTCACTTTGGACACTCTGTCTTATCACCCTCCAGTTCCCACAGCCACTCTGGAGTCCTCCTTCCCCGTCTCTATAAGGAATGAACGCGGCTCCAAGCACCATGTAGTGGAAACACTTGATAGAGTGTCCCAGGCATCTTTACTCACTGGGTCTGGCACTGTGTGACTTTGAGCTCTGCTCCAAAGTCAAAATGACCACAAAAGGTCAGCATTTTTAATAAACTCAGGACACAGAGGGATCCACAGCAGCACAGCTACAAGCCCTGATTGAAAAAATGGTGAGTGTTTATCTTTTTCGGAAATTTTTTTACAGTAGAAGACAAGGCCGTTAACCCCTGCAATATACGCTCACTTCAACCCCACTCGTCCTACCCTTCTGGCTGCTTTGGAAGTGGTTCTGGCAGTCCTCTCTGTCAGGGCCCAACCAGATTAAAACACTTCCCCTTCAGGATCTTTTTGCCATGTGCCAGAAGTTGCCCAGGGCTGGATGCTGTGACAAGGTGGGTGAGGACCCACCATCATGTTCGCATGAGCCTGAATTTCTGTTGGGTGGATTTGGCCACAGCACTCACAGAAGACTCCCATGAAAGGAGACTTTCAGGACTGCTTCCCACAGCAGCCAGACTAATGGAATAAATGTGTTTGAAGTAAGTGGGATTGTGTTGAGGGTTGTCAATAGCAATGTGTCTTTTACTATAATAATTTTTTTAGGTTAAACATTTGGCATATATTTTGGTCACACCTTGTAAGCACGTTCACCCCCTTTACTCATTTAAGCTTGAAACAGTGGTCATGAGAATGGCTGGCATTTATCCCTGGGCCTCCTAAGCCCCTGCTCCATTGCTGGGCAGTGATAGCATTTGGGTTTCCTATTACCAGTGTTGCCTTTAATCCCACATCTACCAACCCTAAAAAGTCTGCTGAGTAGGTCTCTGTGGGGAGGACCAAGCCTGCATATTTTCTTTCCTAGAGATATTTTGCATAAGCTCAGACTCTTAATCTGGGGCAGCAGTCCCACTCAGAGGATGTGCCTCCAGCCCATTCGCGGGGTGGCTCAGAGGTTCCAGTGCCAAGTGAAGCCCAAAGCCAGAGAAGACTGTAGTGCTTCAGAAGTAACTCTTCTCCCTGGTACCAGGTTGGTGACTCGGGGGTGCAGGGAGCCCATGGGACAGTGGCAGTTTGGAACCTTAGTGCTCTGAGTCAGAGAACCACACACTGCTTTCCCAAGCAGCTTCCAGTGTACCCCAGGGTCCTACTAGAGCCTGCATCCCTGCTGGGGACATGGAGCAATCGCAGTCAGAGATGGCCACTCTCCAGGTCACAAGCTGTGCACACAGCTGCAGCAGTGCATGCCGGGTCAGTCTGAGCAGGTCCAGGGCACTGGTCGGGGGCAGATTCACGTGCCGCCCTTCTGTGCTGGGCCGTGGTTCTCTGCCATGCCACACACTGTCCACCAGAGAATATCCAGTAACAAGGTGGCAGCTGGTGTGTGCTTTGGGTAGAGGACCTCAGGCCTTTACTCCTGACATGCTAATGCTGGTGCAAGGGATTCACAGATGCAGTAGTCTTGCTGGGAGGGAGGGAGGGAGGCCAGTGTAGACCCAAGCCTTGGGTCCCCTCACCATGCTGGCAGCTAAGCTTCTGCAGAGGTTCTGACACATCACACCAAAGGCCAATGCCAAGCATTTGACAGAGTATAAGCCTGTAAGGATGCCAGCCATGCACCTAGTAATAAATTCATGACATCAGGTCTCTTACCCTCATCTGGAAGATGAGTCACCCTTACTGGAACTGCCTCTCGTCCTGGATAGGAAGGAGTCTGGCCTTCTTGCCTACGAGTACCAATTGCGGGATTACTAATTCATGCTTACAGAAACCTTTACTCACATACATGACATTCTGCATTGGTCAGTTTGGACCAAAGAACCCCTAGTAAATAAGCTATAACAAGACAATGGGCACAAGATGATGGGATCCACTGTTCCGATCATATACTCAAGATAAGTTGGTCTGATGCAATACCTGAATGGATTATTAAGGCCCAGCCAGTTGAGGGAACCTGCTGCACAGTTGGGACTGTCCCACATGCTGTGGTAGATGTTGTCAGCTGGTGACCAACATGTGTGCTGAGTATAAACTGCTAGACAACAAAGGGTGTGAACCATGGAGGGGGTAGGAATGGCTCCTCTTGCCACCACGCTCAGTGCTCCCCTGCAAGAATTGAGCTTCTGGGCCAGAGATTTAGCTCAGTGGTTCCAGCACCTGCCTAGCTAGTGCAAGATCCCTGGTTCAATCCCAGTAACCATATATAATAGCATGACCAATCAGTACCATATACTACAATGCTGGGTCTGGTGGCTCACACCTGTAATCCCAGCACTTGACAGGCAGAGGCAGGAGGATTGCTGAGTCCAAGGTTTACCTGGCCAGCCTGAACTACAAGGCAAGACTCTGTCTCAAAAAAAAAAAAAAAAGAAAGCATTGCACTTCTTCCTCCTACATCCTTAGCTCTGCTGGCTTATGGTCTCATTTACTGCTTGAAGTGAGGACGAGCATCTTGCTTGTACAGAAAATGTAGAAAGGGCACCAGAGAGGGTATGACTGTCACTCGTGCACTCTTCATGCAGAAGAGCTAGGAGACAGGCCTTCCACACTGGCAGGGCAGTAGACCCTGATTACTGTGAGCAGTAGGGACTGCTGCTGGTTTATGGAAGCATGGAGGAGTATTTCTAAATCTTGAAATCACTGAGATTCCTCTGTTCTTCCATCACTGATAAAAGCACAGAAAGAAATCAATACCAGTCTCAGGCTTCCTCAACCAAGCTCGCCAAGAGCTTAGGTTTTTCAAAGGAAGTAAGTCACCGAGGTGCTCACCAAGGGTGAGGCCCACCTGGAGTAGGTGCTGAAGAGCCTGGAGGAGCAATGAATATCCTTCATGAGCTCCAGGCAGGTGTGCAGGCCTTCTGCCTGCTGCACAAACCCTCTTTTTCCTTCTGAGTCATAGCAACTGGATATGACATTTAAAAGTTGGTGGCCAAATGGATTTTATATAGGGCAAAACAGAACTGCAGGTCGGAGGGACAGACCAACAGCAGGAGCACGCTTCATCTGCCTTCAGCCGCGGTGGTGCTGGACAGCTCCAGGGCCAGTGGTGCTGCGTCCCTGCCTTCCTCCTCCCTCAGCTCTCTCCAAAGCTTCAGCAGCTCATGAAGTCCACACCGTGACAAACGAGGGAGGCAGACTCCCAGGAACCACCCTCAAACAGCGATAGTGGGGAGCTGGGTGGAGAATCTACAGCCTTTGCCCTTGGAAGGGACATTCTGATGCATCTTACAGGCTTCCTGGGACAGTTCTACTGGAACTGGGCTCTAGCCAGCCAGTGTGGGAGCAGCCTCACCAATAGGTCACTGAGGGGCTTTTCCCTTGTGTGTCTCTGAGCTCTGTGCTCCTCAAATCACCTAGCACAGAAAGTACTTATTCCTGCTTTCAGAGGAATAAAACAATTGGACAGTTGTTCATGGTAAAGTTTATAGAAAAGGATGTCTTTATCTGCACTGTAAAAGCTAATAACATTGTTGAAGGAAGTGAACTAGAAATTGGAAATAAACATTTGTGGTACATGTATTTGTATCAAGCATTTTAGAAGGTATTAAATACAAACATCTGGATCACACCATTTATATAAATGAACCCACAACCTTAGTCACACCTTGGACACCCTGTCTTAGGAAAATGTAAAGAAATAGAAGGGTTGGAAAAAGTCCTGTCATAAAATATGAAATAATTCAATATGTAATGTGCAGGAAATGTAAGACCCCCCCTCAGCTCATTTAGTTCAATGTTTTTGTTTTATAGATGAGGAACAAGATGTAGTTTAGTAGTATGATTGGGTCTAGAATTTCAAGATTCTGCTACTATTTTCCATTGTACTTAAGAAACTTCAACCAAGAGAAGAGTTGTATTAGGAAAATGCTTAACTCAAACTATTTCCACATTTTCCTGAAATGGTACACAAATATGACTTCACTGAAGTACAGTTGCTTACAGAATCTGAGGCCGCCTTACTGATTATACCCAAAGCAGGCTGTGACTGCAGCGCAGGCTGTGAGGAGCTGGCCCCTCAGGTGGCTCATCTGAGGAAGCAAATCTGACTGCCATTTACATGTCTCACGGAAGCATCACATGAATACTGTGGTGGCTCACGGGTTAGCGTGACCCTCCTGCAAGTGCCACAGCAGAGATAGAAAAACAGCTGTAAAGCTGTGGGGATCAAGATGAGATGACATAGTACCTGAGGTCAGAGTAACTCCTACCCAAATTCCACTCCCGTGACTAATGCCTTCTTCACTAGAAGGACAAGGTTCTAATTATAACCCTATATTTGTTCTGTTCCTAGTCAAAAATGCCGCCTTTTCCTTCACAAACCTTGCCTGCATTAGTATCCATGGCAGTTGCACCCCTGCATGTTCTCACATGCAGTTCTTCTGTCCCCCAGTCCGGATACCAATAACAATCATGGTTTGTACTGACCAGGGCCTTTGCTGGTTTTTCAGCAGTGGATTTTACTTCTTTGGAAAAATGACTATTCCACTGATTTGCCCATTTTGTAATCAGGTTGGTTTTTTCTTTTCTGTAGTATTTTAAGAGTACTTTATTTTCCCAGATATTACTCTCATCAGATATATGATTTGCAAAATATTTTCTCCCATTTTGGTGGGTTACTTTTTCACTCTTTTGAAGCACAATAGTTTTTAATTTTGATTATATCCAACTTAATTTTCCTTGCTGCCTTGCTTTTGGCTCACTAATTTTTTTAAATCAATTTAATTGGTACATTTTATATATATGTTATGTTCACAATCGACATTGAGAATTTGTACCAGTACATGACATGACTTAATTTTCATTTCCCCCCATTCCCCTGCCCCCAAAGTCCCTATCCCCCATATAAATAAGCTTTGTTTCCTTTGTTTTTGAGACAGGGTCTCGCTTTGTAGTTCAGGCTGGCCCTGAGCTCACTATGGCACCCAGGCAAGTCTCGAACTCAGCAATCATGCTGTCTCTCCCTCCCGAGTGCTGGGATTACAGGTGTGAGCCACCACACCCAGCACTGTGGTATGTGATACTGATTGCTGGTGGGCATGAGTCACCACGCCCAGCATTGTATGTAGTTACTGGGAATCAAACTCAGGACCTTGCGCTTGCGAGGCAGGCACTGGAACCACTGAGCTAAATCTCCGCCCCTTTGTTTCCTTTTTAAAAATCATCAAATTCTTTCATTCCCTAGTTTTACCCCTACTCCTTTTTTCCTTTGAATATTTTCTTATTGTTCTGTAATACCTATCATACATTTAAAAACTCATTTACACCTTCAGTTACTCATACCAGATAAAAGATATGGTATTTACACATATCTGTCCTATTTATTTCATGTACGAGGGTGTCCTCACGGTATGTCCATTTGAGTATAAAGGACTCACATTTATCATTCTTTATGGCAGAGTAATGCACCATTTTATATAAAAATACATTTTCTTTATTCAGTCTTCAGTTAATAGGCATTTGGGTTGTTTCCAAGATTAGCTGAGCTGCTATAAACATGAGTGCAATTATGTCTTTGTGGTATGATTCTTTTAATTCTTTCATGTATATCCCCAGCAGGGGAATAGCAGGATCAAATGGGACCTTTAATCCTAGTTTTTTGAGGAATCTCTACACTGATCTCTACAGTGATTGCACCAGTCTACATTCCCACCAACAATGGAAGTGTTCCTTTTCCCCACAGCCTTGCCAGCATTTGTTGCTGATTTCATGGTAACAGCTGTTCTTTGTGGAGTGAGATGGAATCTCAGTGTTGTTTTCATCTGCATCTCTCGAATGACCAGTGATGTTGAACATTTCTTCACGTGCTTCTTAGCTGGTTTTACTTCTTCCTCTGAAAAGTGTCTGTTCATTTCAGATGCCCATTTTTGAATTGGGTCTTTAAAGTTGGGGGGAGGGCTGATTTTTTAAGCTCTTAATATACTCTAGATAGTGACCCTTTCTCTGAGGAACAGCTGGTAAAAATTTTTTCCCATGTTGTCAGTTGTCTTTTTGCTCTGCTGGTGGTTTCTCTTGCTGTGCAGAAGCTTTTTAATAAAATGAGATCACAGTTGATGGTTCCTCCTGCTAGGTCTCGTGCTATAGAGGTTTTGTTCCTAAAGTCTTTCCCTAAGCCAGTGACTCCAAGAGTTCTACCTAACCTGTTTTCCAGCAGGTTTAGTGTTTCTGTTTTAATATTTAGGTCTCTAACTCACTTTGATTTTAGTTTAGTACATGGTGAAAGACATAGATCTAGCTTTAGTCTTTGGCAGGTTGAAACTCAATTTTTCCAGCACCACTTGTTAAAGATTGGGCCACTGATTTTTAAAAATTTAATTAATTAATTAACTTTTGAGACAGAGTCCTGCTATGTTGCACAGGCTGGGCTGAAGTAATACTCCTGCCTCAGTCTCCTAAGTAGCTTGAACTTTAGGCACAGCCACCATACCTGATGGTTCTCTAATTGGGTGCAGGAAGCATCCCTGCCATGGCAGTGCCAGGGCTATGCTCCTCTTGGAATCCCTTTACCACCTCGCTCTCTGGGTCATGCTGTATTCTATCCCATCTGCTACCACCTTCAGTACAAAGACTAGCACCAGGAATCCAAGTCTTTCATCATAAGCAATCTCATGATGGAAGCAAGTACTAAAGATTTGTTACCTAACTAGCTTCTCTCCTAAGAGAGTGGTATTCTGTGTGCATTATTCTTTGTTTCTATATATTATTTATAATTAAATAGAATTCTATATAAAATGGCCTGTTTTGTTCATTTTCAGTAGGCAAAAAATATTAAATTCATTATATGACATGGGGTGTCTTTTAAGTCTGGAATTTAGGAAAAGAGTCCCCTTGGGCTTTGCATCACAACAATGGCAGAAACTTGCATGATGGAGTTTAGAGTGAATTCCTGGGGCCCAGGGCCACCTCATGTGGCTTTGAAGTCAGCGCTTGGAGCAGTCTGAGACCTGGCCCCTTTTCAGAGGAAGCACCTGAGGGGTGGCAGAGTCAGTGGCTCAGCTGAGGCCCACGTTGGTCTCCTTGCTTCTAGTTCCAGGTTCCTTCTACCGTATCACAGTGGGACACCGAGACCACCTTCATTTCCCTACCAACATGTGGCTATCCAAGTTTACTGAAACAGCAAGTGTTTGACACATTTCTGCTTGAAATATAAGGAGTATGAGATTCAAAACTGATTGTGGCTCTTTGCCAAGAACTAGATGAAGTGACACTAACTCAGAAGTTCCTTTCACTTCATTTGCTCAAGTTAAGGAGGGAAGCAAACTTCGTGTGCTATTTGTTTCTGGCCGTCTACTGGACTCAGAACTTTAGTGCTCTGTAGCGTATCTTCTGGAAGGTCTGTCCAAGTAGGCTCAGTACCCAGCAACTAGAAAAGATGTAGTCTTCCTGTAATTTCAACAGATCTGAAAGTACTTCAGGATCCTCTGCAAATGTTTACCTTGTTTAGGTTTTCTCACATTCAGACACTTGATGTTAATTTGAACTTCAATTTAATTTGTGTTAACTTTCAGATTTACTGGATATCCATTTTCAGGCCAAAGAGAAACCACATGAAGAGGGAATTCGATTTTGCAAATTTGCACGTAGATTTTCTAAAAGGAGTGCAACCAACATTTAAAGTTTATATTCACGTTGCCCTAATACGCCTCATTTATTTCAGCACAGGATACATATTTTTTTCCTTCTTAAATCAGTTGACCTGCAGGAACAGAGACGTTAGGCGTCGGTAGGAAATAACACATTAGGGGGAAAAGTAATAGAACGTCTTCCACCACCTCCTGTCTCGATTCCAGCCAGTGGATTCCCAGGTGGCTGCTCAGGCCGCTCAGGCCCAATGCAGCCCCGGTGCAGCCGTGGGGGGCCTCGCACCTCTCGGTCTGGGAGCCGCGGCCCGGGCGAGTGCGGAGAGATGGTCCGGGATCCCGGCGCTGGGCACCAGGACGCCGCTCTTGGGGGACTTGCTCTGGGCCTGGCGCATTGCAAGGCCTCGGAGAGCCCCAGATTATGCTAACCGGCTCCTCGAGACGATCGTTCACCCAAGACCATGCTGAGGGTGCCGCTGCCGCCGCCCAGGGACCCGGCAGGGCGCGGCCTCGGGGCGGGGCTTCTCGGCTATAGGGCGGGGCCTGGTGGCGGGGAAGTGACGTCGCCCGCGCACCTCTTGCGGGCCGCTTGCCGCTCTTGGTAACGGCTGCCGCGTCCCGCGTCCCGCGTCCCGCGTCCGTCGGCCTCGCCTCCTCCGCAGCCCAGCGGCCCTGTGGCGCGGGAACCGCGGGCCGACGCGCTGCCAGGCGCGGGCTGAGGGGCGGCCCGGTCCGGCTCCCCGGCCCCCGGCGTCCGCCTCGCGTCGCGTCCGCTGCGGCCCGGGGGCCGCGGGAAGATGGCGACCCCGGGCGCGGGCCGGCAGCCCCACCTCGGCGCGGCCCGCTTCGCCCCGCCTCCGGGCGGCCACGGCCTGGAGCCCGGCGCCGACATGCACCTGCGGATGAGCAAAAAGATCGCGCAGCTCACCAAGGTAGGCAGGGGCCGCCGGGGTGAAGAGGGGCGAAGAGGTGCGCGGGGCTGAGGGGGACCCCGAGTGCGCCGGGGTGAAGAGGGGCTGAGGGGTGCGCGGGGTGAGAGGGACTCAGGGGTGCATCATCGCGGGGCCCGAACTCCCTACCCCCGCTGCGCCCACCTGCTCCGCCGCGTCTGTGCTCGTGGCCCGGATCAGCGCGGGACAGTTGGTCCCGGGCTAGTTGGAGGCCGGGATGAGAGTCCAGGAGCGGCGGGGAGCGCAGAGGCGGGCACCGTGCAGGCCATGCTGGGTCTAAGGGTTCTGAGGAGCCGCGGGGGTTGCAGGGTGAGTCCCCAGTGTTCGGGCGTAGGGACACGTTCTCACTCACTCGGAAGCACCATTCACAGGTCTGGCAGAGTTGTAGTCACTGTTGCCTGCAGACATGCACCGCTGGAGACGCTGGCGAACATGGTTTAAGTAGTCCAGGGTGGCAGCCAAGTTACGATCGCCTTTTCTAGTTTAGGAAGTGTTGGCCACAGAAGGAACTGGTGTCTGAAGGCAGAGCAGTTCAGGTCGGGGCGTTGCCTCTGGCAGTTCTTGCCTCCTGTCCGCAGAGAAGAGGGACTGGGCTTCCGGAAGTCAGTCGAGGGGCACCAAGGGGCAGCAGGGTTTGTGTGCTCAGAGAGGCAGCATGGTGGCTTCTGCAAGATCTCTGATGGAAATTCTCAGGATGTAATTCCTGTCCGCTCTTTCTGAAGAGTGCGCTGAGGCATTAGAATTGGAAGAGAGGAACTGGCGAGGAAAGGAAAGGATTAGACAGTGAGGGGCACAGAGGGAAAGGCAGAGGTGCAGGTGCAGCAGGAGAGCTCAGCCATGCAAGGCAAGAGACACGTGCAAAGTTTTCTTGCCTGTTTAGCACTGTCTCAGGTGCTGTGCATCTGGTTTTGCTATGTCCTCTGAGGACAGAGTCCTCAAACTCAGAGAAGAGTTAAGTCCAGCACCAGGTGTGTGCTATCTGAGTGTGTGTGCATAGGACGCCAGCCAGCCTTCTGTGGTAGTGTCCGTGTCCCCAGGTGTCTACCTGTCCGTGGTTCCCACTGTAGATGCGGCTTCTGCGAGCCCACTGTAAGGCATGGAAACACCCACAGGTGGATACTGTCTGAAGGAAGCTGTTTCTACTTACTTTTCAATTTACCATCTTTTTATCAGAAAAAAATCGAGTGCTGTGGATGGGTAAATATGGTGGACACAGGCATCCCTTCTCTCTGCCCTCCTGCCTCCCATGGGCCATGCTCTTTGCATCCCGAGTGCTGCGCTTAATCTTCACTGAGTGTTTCCTACCTTCTGGTATCTCAATTTGTAGTTACAGTCCTCTTAATGCTGTTGCTACCTGGTCTGTGTAAGTGCTTCTGGTGCTTAGGCTGTTGCATTAGGGATTGTCCCTTTGGAATCAGCTAATGCCCTGCACATGATGACATTTGGTGGTGGCTCTCACACATGCCTAGTCGTTACGCAGACCTGGCTAGTGTTGTTGGGCAGGGAGGAGTGCTGAGGTCACACCAGGTACATCGAGGATGAGCTCGATGGAAGTACCCTGACATGGTGAGGGGTTCTCTCCCTCCTAGTTCTCACCTTTGTGTTTACAAAGCCTGAAATGAAATAGTCCTATGATAGGACTCTTGTAGCCAGTTTCTTAAAACATCTGGTTCCCTTATTTACTATTTTGGAAAAATGTCAAACTTTATAGTCACATGCACTTGTGGTAAGTGCTGTACCTAAGTGTAGCATAATGAATGTATGTGTGTATCAACTTTATAAGAATCTGCCATTTAAAATTTTCACTCATGAAAAATTTTCTAATTGTGGCCAGGGATTTAGCTCAGTGGTTCCGGCACCTGCCTAGCAAGCATAAGGTTCCTGGTTTGATCCTGGTAACCACATACAACAATACAGGGTGTGGTGGCTCACACCCACTAGCAATCAGTACATACACCACAATGCTGGGCATGATAGCTCATGCCTGTAATCCCTGCACTTAGGAGGCAGAGGCAGGAGGATTGCCGAATTCCAGGTTTACCTGGGCTACTAGTGAGCTCAGGGCCACCCTGAACTACAAAGTGAGACCCTGTCTCAAAAAAAAAAAAAAAAAAAAAGGGAGAAAATGTACTAATCAATTTATAACAGCAGAGGAATGTTAAGTAAAATTATGATCAGAGCTTGATAAGAGCTATATTTCAGCATGGATATTGCATGTAACCTTTAAAGCAGGATGTTACTTCTTTTGGAAAGGAGTTGGCAGAAGTGAACCCTTGAGAATGACAGCCGCAGTGTAGCTAAGCATCTGCCTTGGGCATGGGACACACAGGTATGAGTCCAACCTGCTGCTCCACCAGTTGCTTGCTGTCATGTGACTTTGACAGGTCACCAAACCCTGAGCTCCAACCCTTATCTTTAAATAGAGTTGTAGCCTCCTAATTCAGGCTATCATTGAAAATACATGTTGTGGCCCGGGAGTATTAATAAATAGGGAACAATATATTTTTAAAATACTCTTCTGCTAGGAAAATAGGCTGTGTTTATTTTGTGCTAATGCTAAAAACATACCATTATTATTCTGATTATCAAGAGTTGAAAGGTTTCATGCTCTACCTCTGGGCATTGAAAGGCATGTTCAGAGGTTTGGCTTGCTGTGAATGACAGGGATGAAAGTTACATTAGAACGCTGCACAAAGTAAAGCTCAACATGTTTTTCCTCGGTCATTTTTTTGCCTATTTGTTCAGATTGTTTTCTGATAGCTGGATGGCAGCCTTTTGTGGTAAGAAGAAAAGCAGTTTTCAAGCTTGTTTTGTGGAAGGGGGACTTTGGGGAGTTAGAAATAGAGTAGGGCACAAGACATTAGGTCATTTGTGTCCCGATTTAATAATGAGCAGTAGATTCTTGAGCTTGTAATACAGTTACTGTTCTGAAATGCTTTAAATTTGGTATTTTGATTTGTTTTTTTGGACTGAGGATTGAAATTTAGTTCAGCACCACTGAACTAAATCCCTAGCTCTACTTGGCATATTTTGACATGAAAATTTTGTCTTGGCAACTTGCCATTTGTTGGTATTCAAGCTGCAAGCTAGTATTTGTGTTTGTGAATTGTGTTGTGATTTGCTGCCCTTTCTAGCCGAACCAGCTTGTTGAACTGTTGTGGTGGGTCTTCGTGGGGTGTCACAGCACCGGTTAGTGCTAAGTGCTAAGGTCCCACTCTTCTCAGGCTGCGGTGCACTTCAGATTCTGGATGGCGGGGAGGCTGGTAGATGGTTGTGTGTTGTATGGTTTGTGCACTTCTGCACTTGCCCTGGCAGTGTATTAGGTTGAAGTGCAGGCCTTAGGCCCTAGCTGTCATTTTGTCATGTTCAGTATTTCCCTGTTAGCCTCCTTTGTGGTGGTGGCTCTTCTCCTCCCAAGTCATCTGGACTTTCCGGTTGTTTTTTTTTTTTTTGAGACAGGGTCCTGCTTTGTAGTTCAGGCTGGCCTCCGGTTGCTTTTAGATAGCACAAGTTCTCCTTCAGTACTGAAGTCTCTCTGTTTATTGAAATATCCAGGGCCAACAAGTCCAGACTCCAGAGCGATGTAAATTAGAGGTAGAACCTCTCGGGTTGGACCTGCCGAGAAGTCAGTGTGAGGGGAAGGGCTTTGCCGACCTCTTGGCCTGTGACCTGGCTTTTCTGTTGTGCCGCTATTGTCTGGCCACTTCTGGCTCCTGGTTCTGGGAGGACAGGGAAGAGAGCATGGAGCAGCAGCCTGTACCAGATTGGTTGGAAACTAGGTAGTGATCCAGCTTGCGGGCTTCTGTGTCCTTGGCCTGTGTTTCCAGTGCTTTGGGGGCCTGGCCTCTTGCCTCCACTGCTTGATATTTTTACCTTAAGATCTTGATGGTGAAACTGAAGATGAATTCCTTTTGCTTGCTTCTCTTTCCTCAGCCCTAGGGCCTGGATGTCCCCGCTTCTCAGTTTGTCAAGGTGTCTTCATGTTGGGCTTCACCCTGCAACCCCAGTGAGCGGGGTCCTCACTGCACAGACTGGGGTTGGGGGTCCTTGGTTCTCACACCAGCTTTTCAGCCTTCAGATTTCCCAGGGTGAGTAGGTGCCGAGACAGATGTTCTTCAGAGCTAAGAAGTGGCTGAAGCCTGCACCTTAGGGTGGGCCAGCAGGCCTCGTTTACCCTGGCCTGCTTAAGAAAGGAAACTTCCCAAGTCATCTGTGTGGTCTCCTGGAAATACACCTTCCTGGTGTAAGCTGTGAACGGCAGTAGCTAGCAGTCTCAGCACGCCCTTTAGACTGCCTCCTTGGAAATTCTGAGGAATGTTTTGGCACCAGTTCCAGGAGGTCATTTGTGTTGTCTTTGCTTCTTAGTAGAAATAACCCTTCTAATAGCCTGCTGTGTTGGCTTCCCATCAGACCTCTAGTTGATCAGTCCACGTGTCAAACAGATACGACTACTGCATATAAGGTGAAGTGTACACTTCCAGAGAACAGCTTTTGTCTGAGTATGATTAAGGCTTTACAGGCCATGTATGTGGATCTACCCTCATCCACCTCCCCTCACTGGGATTTCCTCACATGGAATTATTACAGTATTATTATCTGGACTTCCTATTTGGTACTTAATTATGTGTATTTGCAAATAGGGTTTACTGTGCTGCTAAATGTTAGCTTGTTTCCCTGATTTGACTAGATAATCCTGTGTTTATTGGCTGCCTCTTAAACTGCTTCAAAAAGTTATCTTATACTTATATTTTGATGTAAAAATAAAAATAGAAAGAAAGCACTTGGTCCAAAATAATCATGAGTTATGCTTTCAGAATGTTGGTAATTGAGATATTAGTGTATCAGCAAATATTTTCAAATTCTTGGGATCATTTAATGCTGTCTCTGCTTTTATTATATCCAAAGCCACAATGTGTTTATATGATACTGAAACCAGTGAGTTTCAAACAGTTGTTTACTCGGCTTTATTAACTGAAAGTGATTTTTCTCTGAATTGCTTGCAGAGTGATGCTCCAGGGCTCTGCTCATGGCCTGGTTTGAGCTTCTCGGAGCCAACTCACAGTGATGGCCGCTGTCTGTCAGCTTGGGCTGTCACACACACTTTTACCTCTCTCTTGTTCCCTTGTATCTTTGCCCTTCTGTCTTGCAGTAGCTTGGATATAAACTTTTGTCATCAGTCACTGGTTAGATTGACTTCTGCTGTTTTAGTAACAGACACAACGGCTTAATATTCCATTAAATGCTATAAATTTAGAGCTAGTAGAAAGCCAAACTCTCATGTATAGGTAGGTGCAGGAATTGAACGTCCAGTTATGTATTTTAAGATTGCGCCCCCTGCTGGCAGCATCTAGGTTTGAGCCTAGGTCGCTGATTTGCTCTGGAAGAGGGAGGCTGCACTGTGGTCTTTTCGCTCTTTGCTTTCTAACACTGGTTGTGCAGGAAGAGGTCCTGATTGTTTCCCTCTTGCCATATTTGGCTTACTGTCTGAATCAGATGCCAAGTGACAGAGAAACCGAGGTGCCTGTCCCCTGCACTGCCCTAATGTGTGTGTGTGTGTGGATCATCTGTGTTGTAATTTCGGCTTGGCAACCTGTAACAGAGGGGTATCTGTCTGTGTTCTTACATAAATGTCATATTTTCATGTTTTTATTAACAACTTCAGTCAGTCCAAATTTTAAAAATTTCTAATTGCATTGACTTAGTGACTGTGTGCTTGGTGTGAAAGTTACTACTATGATTATTTTAGATGTTCTTTTTTTTAATCACTGACTTGCTTACTTGTATTGTGGCTCAGACCCAATTTCTGAAAGTTGGAAAAAGTCCTATTTTTATCATTTTACTCCTTCTGTTGTGTTTAGGAAAATCCTATACCATCTTCTAATTGCCAGTGTCTTAAGTGGTATGAAGGATAAAAGCCAAGCAAGACTGTGTGGCTTCAGTCATCTACTTGTTTAACTGAGTGACATGATCTTCCTGTACTTCTTGTTATGAATAATTTTGGAAATTTTGTGTCTCACTGAAATAAGAATGAAGAGTGAGCTGAACCTGTAAAGGCTGTTAGGTTCTGAATGGTATTCTTAGGAAGGTTGGTAAGTGTGTTGTACTGTTATTCTTTGCATGGAGAAGAGAACCTCGTGAGATTAGTAAAAGATAATCAGCATCTGAGTAGAGCTAATATTATGCCATGAAATGGAGTTGATAGGAAGAGTGGAGCATCCTAGTGCTATGCTGTGCTTTCACTATGGGAAGTGTCTGTGCTGCATACTGCTCATGGAGCAAGAGGACAGGAAGTGAGTGTCGGAGTCAGTGCTCGTGGCCTTTTGGGTTAAGACATGTGAGGGGAATAACTGCTGACAGCTACAAAGACTTTAATGGTTGAACATCCCTAATCCAACAATCCAAAATCTAAATTACTCCAGAATTCAAGTCTTTGAGGATCACATCAATGCACAAAACGTTTTGGAGCCAAGCATAGTGGCTCACACCTGCTGCCAGGTGAGGCAGAAGGACTGCATGAGGTGAGGAGAGAGAAGCCAGCCTGGACAACAGAGCAAGAGCCTGTTTCCAAACACAAGACAAAGTTTGGACTTTGGAGTATTCAGATTTCATTTTTGAGGTTAGGATGGCTAAGCTAACTAACTCACGTGGGCTGTATGGTTGTTTTTGTCCCGTGTCTTTCACTGCTATCAAGTTTAGATGTAAGTGGAGGCTGAAACTGTTAAATGACTTAGAGTAGGCAGGGAAATGAAAGACATACTGAGCAACAGAAATGTGTAGGGTCTGGGCAACTTAGATGCAGCTCTGTATGCAACCTCGTTTATTATAAAAGGTGGTGTTTCTAGTGACTTTAAAATTTGGATCTATTCTTCCACCTTTATATGTACCACCTCTAAAATGAAGAAGCATGAAAACAAAATATTTCAATCTATACATTACACATTACACTGCTAATACCAACAAAATTGATAATTTTAGTAAATATTCAAATAAATTTCCATGTGTTCTCAATTATTGAGGATTATTTTAATTAACCAGAAGTTACCATAGGGATTAATAATTATCAACCTTCTAGTACAGTATAATAAACTTTTAAACTGTATCATTTATAAATTACACTGGAATGTTTTACGTCTCCTGGTCTTTACTGTGATCATTAGTACATGTACAGGAACTTTGGTCAAACTTGTTACACTAATCCCATTGGGCCAAAATTATAAATTCTGAAATTTTATTTATGAAACAACTTTTTAGATTTCCTCATTTGCCATGTTTCCTTTTCTTATAAAAGGTAGTGCAGAGTGAATATGCACCCTCTACACATTGATCCTTTTGGTTGAGCAACTTGAGTTACTGTGCTGAACATGCATCTGTGTCTCCACAAGTGTGGCCATCTCTTATCTGAGATGTGTGGCACCAGAAGTATTTCAAATTTTAAGATTTTTCAGATTTTGGAATATTTGCATATATAATAAGATACCTTGGGGTGAGAACCAAGTGTGTGAAGAATATGTTTCACATAAACAATGGTCTAAGGGAATTTCTACAGTATTTGTAGTCCACCTGCATCTTGACTGACCTCTTACAGTTCGGGTGCAGAATCTTCAACTTGTGGCATTGAATTGGTGCTCAGAAAGCTTTAGATTCTGGAACATTGAGATTTTTAAATTAGGAATGCTTAACCTATATTTGTATTTCTTGTCCTTTTCCTCTTTTAAGCACAGTCTTTTTTTTTTTTTTTTTTTGAGACAGGGTCTCGCTTTGTAGTTCAGGCTGGCTCTGAGCTCACTATATAGCCCAGACAAGCCTTGAACTCAGCAATCCTCCTGCCTCTGCCTCCCGAGTGCTGGGATTACAGGCATGAGCCACCACGAGCCACCACACCCGGCACTGTGGTATGTGGCATTGATTGCTGGTGGGCATGAGTCTCCATGCCCAGCATTGTATGTGGTTACCAGGGATCGAACTCAGGACCTTGTGCTTGTGAGGCAGGTGCCGGAACCACTGAGCTAACCCTCCGGCCCAGCAGTCTTAACAGAATCTTCTTTCAGAAGATTCCATGATCAAAAGACTAAACAGTGTTCTTTTTACTCAAATATTTGTCCTAATGAAGCATTGTAGAAACAAAGTATGTGTAATTTGGGGTGGAAAGGAAGACACACTTAGGACTGAACAGCGCATAGGCCCATGTGATGGGTGTGCCTGCCATTTGTCTAGCTCACAGAGGACGGTGTGCTAAGCATTATTAGTTACTTATTCCTATCACTTTACTATTTATTTCATCTATCTAATTTTCTCATTTTTCAGTATGCTTGAAATGTAACAAATACATAATCATATAAATTACTTATTTTTAGCAAGATTCCTTCTGACAGATTTTAAATATGTAACTGGACAACTTTTTCTATTTTGTTTGGTTATTTTTGGGTAGAAACCATATATCTGCTCTTTTTAGATTAAAAAATATGCTAGTGCTTTCTAATTTCCTGTATAAGGTATTTTTGTCTGTCTTTTTGTTTTTTGGTACTGATGATTGACTGCGTGGCCTTTGTACTGAGCTGCAACCCCTAGTCCTTTTATTTTTATTATTATTATTATTATTTTTTGAGACAGGGTCTCGCTTTGTAGTTCAGACTGGCCCTCAGCTCACTATGTAGCCTAGGCAAGCCTGGAACTCAGCAATCCTCCTGCCTCTGCCTCCGGAGTGCTGGGATTACAGGCATGAGCCACCATACCCGGCACTTATTTTTATTTTTAATTTTGAAACAGGGTCTCGCTTTGTAGCTCAGGCTGGCCCTGAGCTCACTATATAGACCAGGCAAGCCTCGAACTCAGCAATCCTCCTGCCTCTGTCTTCTGAGTGCTGGGATTACAGGTATGAGCCACCACACCTGGCACCATGGTATGTGGTACTGATTGCTGGTGGGCATGAGCCACCATGCCCAGTACTGTTGTATATGGTTACTGGGATCGAACCAGAGACCTTGCACTTACTAGGCAGGCGCCAGAATCACTGAGGTAAATCTTCAGTCCTGAGACAGGGTCTTGTTAAGTCACTAAGATGCCCAGGCTGGGCTTAAACTTGAAATCCTCCTACTTCAGACTCCCAGAATGCTGGGATTACAGGTGTGCAACCTTGTCCTCCTTAATCAAGTTTTGATGCCGTAGGTGACACATTTTTTGGTTCTAAGCAACAGGAACAGTTAGTCTTCTTTTGTTAGTGAGTTTTTTGTGTGTTTGTTTTGTCTTTTTTTTTTTTTTTTTTTTTTTTTTTTTTTTTTTTTTTTTTTTTTTTTTTTTTTTTTTTTTTTTTTTTT